>JARYZH020000238.1:439021-526516 GCA_030021035.2 Notholithocarpus densiflorus | reverse complement strand
GTCCACATTCCACAGTCAAGAACACAAACTTCAATCTCAGTCTCTCTGTGGAAGCGGCAATGTCAGACGACAACAACAAAAACTGGGAATGTTTACCTGGTGAGATCGTAACTGATATTTTCCTACGCTTACCTATCAAATCCATCATTATCTGCACCTCCGTCTCCAAAACTTGGAGAAGGCTAATCCAAAACCCCACCTTCATCTCCACTCATCTCATCCACCACTCCAACACCAACCATAACTTTCTCCTTTCCAGGCTTTGCTTAAAACATCAGGAAGAATTCTACACATTGCATAACGAAGATGATCCTGATTTCACTCAACACACCAGGTTTGATTCCCCTTTCCATGCTCCAAAATGTAAGCACTATAATGGAACATTCCGTGTTGTCGGTATGTGTAATGGCCTGCTCTGCCTTGTCGATGATGATATACTCACGGACACTAATAAATTCTTTGTGTGGAACCCTTGTGTTAGAAAGTTTCTCAAACTTCCTGATCCCAATATTACCTACTCCATATCGGGTGAGTTCACTGCCTCTATTGGTTTTGGATTTGATCCCAAAACTAATGACTATAAAGTGGTGATGGTCGCGACCTTACTGCATAGACTTCACCATAGTAGGTCTAGACCCATGGTTGCGGTTTATTCACTTTCCACTGGTAAATGGAGAATGTTTAAGGATCATGTTGTTCCCACATGTGCTGTACGTGGTCGTGAACCTCAAGCATTTGTCAATGGGGCTTTGCATTGGCTGGCTTGGAAGAGGACTAATGATCGCAAATTTCATCCTTTTGTTTTGGTGCTCGATTTGGGTGACGAGATCTTCAGTGAAATATCACTGCCAGAATTTCCAGGTTATACCCATGAAACTGTGGAGGCCCTGGGCACTTCTGTTTCCGTGTATGGGAATTCCATCGCCTTGTTTCACAACGGATATTATAGTTTTGAAAGGCAGCATTTTAGTGGTTGTCTCAACGTATGGGTGATGAAGGAGTACGGTGTGGAGTCATCATGGACAAAAGTTTTAACTACTATTGATCAAGATCCTGGAGGGGGCGTACCAAGGGCATTAGGTTTTAAGAGGAATGGTGAGGTTGTATTGCTCAAGGATGGAGGACAGATCATCTTGTGGAATCCAGAGAGCCAAAATATTAAGCATCTTAGGATTACTGGATATCAGTATAGTTTTGTTGGTTCTTATGTTGAGAGTCTAGTTTTGCTAGACAAATCCACCAAAGGTGTAGTTACATACTAAGGAAAATAGTTAAAGATGCATTAAATGGTTTTTTTTTTTTTTTAATGGTTTATGGTTTTGTTGGTTTGCCTCCATTCTAGCTCACTGATACATATAGTCCGTTTTAGCCTTGTATTTTCAGGAATTGAAAAATGTTGATGGACCAAGCAATACTAGGTTCGTAAGAGTAATTTCTGTTAGAAGCAATGAGATCTGTCATAATTTATGATTGTTGCTTTGCAAGAAATTATGGTTCAGTTTGTGGTTTTTGCATATATTTTATTATTTGTCAAGTTATCTAAGTATGCTTAACTTTTGCACTAGTTTCTCTGATGAGAATTATCGGTAATCTTATTATTCCAAATCTAATTAAATTCTCTGTAGTGTGTGCCAATTTGGGTGTTATATGCCTTTTCTGTTGATTCTTTGATGGGGAACTATAGAAGATACATGTCTGATTTGGTTGTAGAAGTTATAAGAAAGACTTTTTCTGCTCTGAAATTTTGCAAGTTTGAGCCAATAATGTTGAACCTGAGATGAAGAGAAATAGAAATGTACTCAGAAGAACCATTGGCTAGAACTTGACTTTGGGAAACTTCGGCAAGAGGATGAATACGTGATAAATGTGAACTTGGTTATTTTTTATGTTATGGAATGGGACAGGAACATGGTTTCCTTCTTCTGGATTTGTTGAGCTGATTGATTTGTTACGTGGTCTCAATTCTCCTGTTAATGGCATCGGTTTCTGAATTATTTTTAGAAACATTTTATAAGGAGAATGATAAAACAATAAATAGTTAACAATTTTTTATATTTCTCATGAAAGTGTTATCAAAACTTTCTTATTATGGTTTATTAACAATTGCCTTAAGAGCATCCGTTAACATGACCCTTAATTGTTTATCTTATTTCTATGGAAAATGCTAACGAGTGCCCTTAGGGCACTGGTTAAGAATTTAGTTTAAAAAAGTTTTTATGGGAAAAAAAATTAATATTTTGACAACTTTTTTCATTTCTTATAAAAGTGGTGTCAAAACTTTCCTAAAATGGATTGTTAACGAGTATCCTAAGAGCACTCGTTAGCATGACCCTATTTCTATATATATATATATTCAAAATTCTTTTCTGCTCTTTCATTTAGTGATTCTTATACCAATGCAACACACCCAATAAATACACTTTTGAGATTTTAGCACTTCTTTACAAATGTGTCTCAAATACTCGAGATGATAACAGCAGCCAAAACTTTTTCTACTTGGTAAGACAAAAGTGCATTGGTTGCAGTTGGTCGCAAGCAAAAGTCTTCGAGTGTCCTCCATCAATGAAGGTTAGTTAGCTATTAGAGCATGCAACTCGTGCAATTTCTATATATGTGTCCCCATTTATGTATTTATTTTGAAAATGACAAGGATCTATATATTATCTAAAAGTAGAAGCGTATTTATTGTTACGCTCTTGTTAAGCTATACTAGCGTAGCATTTTGGTCCTCTTTCTCTCAACCAAAAAAAAAAAAAAAAATGTAACATTTCGATCAATTTCGGTCCATTTGAATAAGTTCGGTCTAATTTGGTTCATTTGGTCCACTGTAGTCCATTTGGTCCATTTCTCTCTCTCAAGTCCTAGCTGTAAGATCAAATTTGTAAAACTAAAATTTCATGCTCTTAAAGTCCTTAACAAAAGGTTACTATAAAGTAATTGGAGAAAAGATTTTTGTTTATTTTTCTGAATAGCTAATTTTTGACATGTGTTATATCGTACTTTAATTAGGCAACCGAATGTTTTTGGACATGACCTTCCTATCTACTTGTTAGTCTCTCTCTCAAAAGGCTAAATCTAAAGTTTTGTTCAATTATTTAGGTGATTGATTTTTCTAGATAAACTTTGGCTTTGAGATTTTTTTTTTCTACTAATAAAGCAAAGTCACACTTAGAAATGGTTAGTTGGTAATTCATTTTATTTTATTTTTGTTAAATCATTGATAGTGATCAATTTAGATGTTGAACTATGAGGTTTTGCTAAGTTTTTTTTTTTTTTTTTTTAATTCTTAGAAAAAAAATATTTTCAAATGTCAAATATAGATAGCTTAATTTAGAAAATCTAGTATATTGTATCAATTATACTTTGTTAGAAAATAATCACATCATTTTAAAAAGGGTTTGAGACTTGGCACTTATAAATCTTATCTACTATTTTTATTTTTCACTTAACCCAAAAAAAAAAAAAAAAGTGCTTATTAAAATATGAAGCCTTTAAGCCTTGCCACCTCCTCACTTTACAAGTACTAGGTAGAAGGTGAGGTTGAGTTAAAGACCAATTAAAAGGGTGAAGCCTTTGGAACTTGGCCAAAATTGCTCCTACCATGCAGGTACTTTTTCACTTAATTGCCTGGGAAGATTAAATACTATCATTATTATACAACAGCCCCTTCCCCCTTTGCTCTTTTTAACAATGGTCAACAACATTCCAAGACATTGCAAAGTGATTGATATTGACAGCAGGGGCCGAAAGCATTTCTCAACCTTTATATGTTATCCATGTGGCTCTATAATGTATAAAATAGTTGATACTATGTTTTCAAAAAATCTATGCTAACAACATAACTATCATGAAACTTTCTATCCCAACTATGTGTGATTGACTTCACCAATCCTATTTCATAATTCAGCTTTCGTTGAATCTTAAGCTCTGAGATCATCACTTAAAACCAAAATGACCTACACTTGTTTTGGCTTGCTGTAGTTCCTTCCTTCCACTTGAATTGTTTTGAATACACTTCCGAGACTGTCTCTAAAGGCTTTTGCATTTTATATTTCCATTTTCCTGTTGGGTGGTATGTGGTATTTTTTTTTTCAAGTATTATGCTAAAAAAATTGCATTTCAGACTTTGACACCTGTACTTGTTTTCTTGTTTTAAAGGATCTTCCATGAACATTTTATGCTGAATGAGGCTGTATTTAAGTTCCTATGGTTCCAGATTTTTATTTACATGAATTACATGCAGAGGTTATTTGGCACAAATCAGATACTATCATGCTTATCAGTTTGTTATAAGGTGCACCAGAATACCAAAAAAAGTAAAAAAAATGATTTTACAATTATCAGATAATGGGCTATCAATTCAAACTATCAAATTGAACTGTTGCTGAATTGATAAGCTGTAATGTTTCAAGCCACAACATCGTTAGATGAGTGTGAATTGAAGGAAAATCTGCTGATTGGCTCCACTATGCAGATAAGGTTGTATCTTGTAGGACGTACAATTTCTTCTACACGAAATAGAATTCAGTATAATCACAATGTTAGCTTGCTAATCAAGCTTCTGTGCAAGAACAAAGCATATAGACAATTTAAAATCTTGCATTGTGGTACTCCATAATGAAGAGATTGGAGAAATTGGGTTTCTCATATATTTTAATTTCCCAAAACATAATACTTAGAATGGATTTAACATTGCTAATGCAAGATGTAGGGGTAAAGGCCCAGAATAATAAATTGGGCCTTGGGTTTTGTCCGAGGATGCTGATTGATCCGAGGAGGGGCAAATAGTTATCAAGAGTTCCAATTTAACGTCCCGTGCGTAAGGAACGAATGAAAGGTGGTCCGAGGAGAAATTCCTCCTCGGATATGACATATGCAGCTCAAATATGAATTCCAGCAATTAGAATGACCCCCCAAGAAGCTCCACTGACGGGAACATACCTCGTCAGCATACGAGAGGGAAGGAAACTCCAAAAATATCTGAGGGAAAGCTGCTATCACCGCATTGAATGCATTGCAGCTACTTTTCTGGCCGTATTTATGTGGAGGAGACCTCTGAACAGTGCTACCTTGGCTACCACAACTCACAAAAAGCCAGAAGGGGTGTTTGATGGGATAGGTACTCAAGTGAGGGATCAGATGATCAACAAGTGTAGGATCAAGATGATCCCAAGGGGGCTATGTAACGTGAGAGGTCCTCCATGAGTAGGGGATGGAAAAATAAGAGAAAGAATACGGTAGCAGTCTAACTGGTCCTCGTTTTCAATGGTGATTAATTTATATAAGTGTGCCCTCCTCGGACAGGGAAGGGATTACAGCTTTATCTTCTTTAATCTTGCTTGATCATATTTCAAATCCATACTAGCCGCTGTCAAAGTCATTAGGACCTAGTTCTTCAACCCACTCTCTACAAATTTATTGTATTGGGCTCATTGGACCAATATCTCATACGTTTTGGGCTTGGGCTATAAATTGTGACCCTACAATTGGCTCCGTCTGTGGGAAAAACTTGTGCATCAATGAGTGCAATGGTTAAACATGGTGGGATCAAGTCCACACCAAGCAAGTCCACACCAAACAGAGCCTGCAAGTTCTCAACGGCAGGACAATTTTCTTAACCTTGAACGGGAAAGTGATCGGGAGAGACATCGATAGGGTAGTGTGCGTACTACCCACACAAGCAAAAGCCATTCTAGGGTGGGAAGTCACGTGTCCCAAAGGCAAGATGGTAATAAAGCCCTGCAGTAGGAGATTGATGACTTAAAAAAGAAACTACATCATGCGCAGCGGAAGCAGTCCCCTACCAGTTCTGATACGCCCTCTAACGATGAAGGGGACGACAATTATAGGCAAAGGTCAAGAACTCCGCTGAGTGAAACCTTTTCTTATAAAGAAGAGCACCATCCTAAACGCAGACACAAAAACCCGTCTCGTAAAGGCCTAAGAAACGACGCCATGAGCAAGGCCTTGGATTAGATCTCTAAGTCACCCTTCACACGCAAGATAGAAGGGGCTAAGCTCCCTCGGCAATTCCACCAACCCACATTCACCATGTACAATGGTCGAACGGACCCTGTAGAACATATGAGCCAATTTAATCAGAGGATGGCTGTCCATTCCAAAAATAGGCTTTGATGTGCAAGGTATTTCCGTCCAGCTTGGGACCAGTGGCGATGAGATGGTTTGATAGCCTAAAGCAAAATTCCATAAATTCCTTCAAGCAGCTCACCCAGGCATTTGGCTCTCGCTTCATCATGTGTAGCAGAGTTCCTCAGCCCTTGGATTCTCTACTGTCTTTGTCCATGCGAGAAGGGAGACCCTGAAAACATACTTGGACAGGTACTGGGAGATGTACAATGAGATAGAGGGTAACTTTGATGATGTTGCCATCAGCACCTTCAAGAGTGGCCTCCCAACCGAGCATGGTTTAAGAAAGTCCCTAACAGGAAAACCTGTCACCAGCCTGCGTCAACTCATGGACCGGATTGACAAGTATAAAAAGGTTGAAGAAGACCAGCAATTGAGTAAAGGTAAAGCAAAGATTATCCTTCAGGAGAGGAAGGGCTTTAGGTCGAACCGATTTAATAATAGTAACCGACCGAGGATAGACTTTGCAGGGCAGTCCGGATCTGCCGAAGCGCAGGCAATTAATGTTGTGTTCCGAGAGCCAGTAAATCAGGTTCTAGAGAAGATCAAGAACGAGCCATTCTTCAAGTGGCCAAATAAGATGGCAGGAGACCCTATGAGGCGTAACCAAAACCTGCATTGCCAATACCACCAAGAACCGGGACACACCACCGAGGGCTGTAGAAACTTAAGGAATCACTTGGACCAACTGGTCCAAGAAGGAAGATTAAAGCACCTCCTGCATCATTCCAATGGTCAACAGGGACAGGCAAATCCGGAGTCTCGGAGAGACATTTCCTTAAGACCTCCCATAAGCACGATAAATGTCATTCTTGCTGCTCCAGGAAGGACCGGCTCTTGTCCTTCCAGGGTGATGTCTGTGGCTCAAATATCCACCGAGGACGGCAATCTGGAATAAAAAAGAGCCAAGAAAGAAGCCCCACCGGTGCTGGGCTTCTCGGATGAAGATAAGATCAGAACCATCTAGCCTCATGACAACGCTCTGGTAGTCACACTCAGGATAGGGGGATATGATGTGAAGAGAGTACTGGTAGATCAGGGCAGTGTCGTGGAGATAATGTACCCCGACTTGTACAAGAGGCTGAATTTAAAACCCGAGGACCTAACGGCGTATAACTCCCCTCTAGTAAGTTTCGAGGGAAAGACTGTTACTCCAAGAGGCCAGATTAGACTGCCCATACAAACCGGTTCGGACGTGGTGGAGGTGGATTTCATTATGGTGGACGCTTATTCACCCTACACAGCTATTGTGGCTAGACCTTGGTTTCATGCCTTAAGAGCTGTCTCTTCCACCCTGCACCAGAAGGTGAAGTATCCGTCGGAGGGCCAGGTTAAAGAGATTGTGGGGAATCAGTCTATGGCTAGACAGTGCATAGTGGCTGCCATCTCACACCGACCTAATGTTGAGTCCTCAGCCTCCGTTGAAAGGGGGTTATAGCAATCAACAACCCCGGCATTGCCCGATAATGGATCAACCGAGGAAGCAAAGTGCAAGGATCTAGAAAAGGTTGCTGTTGGCAGTGATCCGGAAAAGTTCTTTCAAGTCGGCTCGGAATTACCTCCCTAGGAGAGAGAAGAGCTAATTGGGTTTCTCAGAGAAAATGTGGACGTATTTGCGTGGGATGCCTACGAGGCCCCAGGGGTTGATCCGAGCTTCAATTGCCACCATCTAAATGTTAACCCATCTATTACTCCCAAGAAGCAACCACCTCGGTGCCTGTCGAAGGAACACGTTGACGCCGTTAGGGACGAGGTGATAAAGCTTAAGAAAGCAGGGGCTATCAAGGAGGTTTTTTACCCTGAGTGGTTGGCCAATACTGTAGTGGTAAAGAAGAAGAGCGGAAAGTGGCGAGTCTGTGTAGACTTCACGGATCTGAATAAAGCCTGCCCAAAAGATCCTTTTCCCATGCCTCGGATAGATCAGCTGGTAGATGCGACCGCATGCCATCCTCGGATGAGCTTCTTAGATGTCTTTCAAGGATATCATCAGATACCACTAGCCCTAGATGACCAGGAAAAGACCGCTTTTGTCACTCCCATTGGAAACTACCATTATAAGGCGATGCCTTTTGGTTTGAAAAACGCAGGGTCTACTTATCAAAGGATGATGACCAGAATGTTTGAGCCGCAGATGGGTAAAAACATTGAAGTCTATATAGATGACATGGTGGTGTAGAGTAAGATGGTGTCCGAGCATGTGAAAGACCTCGGAGATACCTTTGAAATTCTGAGGTAACACAAGTTGCGTCTCAACGCTTCCAAGTGTTCATTTGGGGTAGGATCAGGCAAATTCTTGGGCTACATGGTAACCCACAGGGGAATTGAGGTCAGTCCCGACCAAATTAGAGCTGTCAATAGTCTACAATCGCCTCAGAATCCCAAAGAGGTCCAAAAGCTTACCAGAATGATTGTTGCCTTAAACCGTTTTATTTCTCGGTCGGCAGATAGGTGCAGACCTTTCTTCCTCTTAATGAATAAATGGAAGGGATTTGAGTGAACCGAGGAGTGTGCTCCGGCCTTCCAACAACTTAAAGAATATCTATCACGGCCACCGATCATGTCTAGTCCTGAGGTCGATAAAGTTTTGTTCACCTACATTGCTGTGGCCTTTCATGCAGTAAGCCTAGTGCTAATACGAGTGGACAGCGGCGTGCAGCGACTAGTTTATTACGTGAGCAAATCATTGCATGAAGCCGAGATCCGTTATTTACCACTAGATAAAGCCATCTTAGTGGTGGTTCAAGCTACACGAAAGCTTCCTTATTATTTCCAGGCGCATACAGTTATCGTTCTAACCCAGCTTCCGCTCAGATCCATACTTCAGAGTGCTGATTATACGGGGAGAGTTACTAAGTGGGGTACGATTCTGGGGGCTTTTGACATCAGGTACATGCCTCGAACCTCCATCAAGGGCCAAGTCCTCGCAGACTTGGTGGCTGAATTCGCTAAACCCTCGTTAGAAGAAGTAACAGAGACACAAGACATGGATGAAAAATTAGTTGGCACAATCTCTCTACAAGGACCTGCATGCTGGAAAGTATATGTTGATGGTGTAGTGAACCAAAAGGGCTCCGGAATGGGACTAGTTCTGGTTTCCCTTGAAAGCATTACCCTCGAAAAGTCACTAAGACTGGGATTCTCGGCCACGAATAATGAAGCTGAATACAAGGCCCTACTGGAGGGGATGTCCATGGTTCAAAAACTGGGCGGAAAAGCGGTAAACATGTTCTCGGACTCAAGACTGGTCGTTGGCTAGGTGAATGGGGAATTAGAAGCAAGAGACGAAAGAATGAAAGGATATCTAGGCCAAGTCAGGCACCTACAGTCACATTTCGATTCCTTTAGCTTACTGCATATCCCTAGAAGTGGAAACACGCATGCCGACTCCTTGGCCACACTTGCCACCTCCTCGGCTCAAAATTTACCCCGGGTCATCCTTGTAGAAGACTTGTGCAAACCCTTAGTAATGAAGAGAGAAGTGATCCATATCCACCAAGTTAGAGTGGGGCCTAGCTGGATGGATCCTCTAGTACTGTTCTTGAAGGATGACATCTTACCCGAGGAGAAGTCCGAGGCTGACAAGATACGAAGAAAAGCTTCTCGGTTCTGGCTATCCGAGGACCAGAAGCTGTATAAATGCTCCTTTTCTGGACCATACTTGCTCTACATACACCCTGAGGCCACAGAACTAATCCTGGAGGAGTTACATGAAGGAATTTGTGGGAGCCACACAGGAGGCAGGTCTTTATCTCATAGGGCCATCACCCAAGGCTACTGGTGGCCAAACATGCAGAAAGAAGCACATGAATACGTGAAGAAATATGACCAATGCCAAAGATTTGCACCAAACATACATCAACCGGGGGGGATCCTCAATCCATTGACCAACCCTTGGCCATTTGCTCAATGGGGCTTAGATATTGTCGGGTCCTTTCCCAATGCAGCAGGGAACAAGAGGAATCTGTTGGTCGGCACTGACTATTTTACTAAATAGGTTGAAGCTGAACCTTTAGCGAACATCAGAGATATGGACGCTAGGAAGTTTGTCTGGAAGAACATCGTTACCTAGTTCGGGGTCCCTTACACTCTCATCTCAGACAATGGTCTTCAGTTTGATAGTAAGGCCTTCAGGAGATACTGCTGTGAGTTGGGAATTACGAATAGATATTCTACTCCAGCTTATCCCTAGGGGAATGGACAAGCCGAGGCTGTTAACAAGGTCATAGTGAACGGACTTAAGAAGAGGTTAGATGATGCGAAGGGAAGATGAGTGGAAGAACTGCCACATGTTCTGTGGAAGTATCGAACCACACCTCGTAGATCAATAGGGGAGACCCCCTTTTCGATGACTTACAGAGCTGAGGTAATTATTCCTTTAGAAACGGGCTTTCCAATGCTAAAGACCAGCTCATTCAGTCCGAGTAGTAACAATGAGCTGCTAGAAAAGAGTTTAGACCTTATTGAAGAAAGAAGAGAAAGTGTAATGGTCCAATTGGCATACTACCAACACAAACTCAAGCAAGGCTATGATGCCAAAGTAAAGCTAAGGCCACTAGTGCCTGGTGACTTGGTGTTGAGGAAAGTTCTGGGCACCGCAAAAAACCCAGCATGGGAAAAGCTAGGACCCAATTGGGAAGGATCATATCACATCACCTCAGTGGCTGGTATAGGGGCATATTTTCTAGAAGATTTAGATGAGCATGTAATACCACGCCCTTGGAATGTAAACAACCTGAAAATGTACTATTATTAATGAAAATTTCATCTATCAATAAGTTCTTTTGTTGTGAAAAGGCATCATGCTTCCTGTCGCTCAATCTATCCAAGTATTAAACAGAACCTAAGTCCTGCATGGCTCCTCGGACCACAGGCTTAGGGGAAATTAATTACTTCTGTCATCTATTCGAGTATTAAACAGAACCTAAGTCCTGCATGGCTCCTCGGACCACAGGCTTAGGGGAAATTAATTACTTCTATCATCTATTCGAGTATTAAACAGAACCTAAGTCCTGCATGGCTCCTCGGACTACAGGCTTAGGAGAAATTAATTAATTTTGGCAAATATTCAAGTATTAAACAAAACCTAAGTCCTGCATGGCTCCTCGGACCATAGGCTTAGGGGAAAGTAATTACTTCTAGCAAATATTCAAGTATTAAACAGAACCTAAGTCCTGCATGGCTCCTCGGACCACAGGCTTAGGGAAAATTAATTACTTCCGTCATCTATTCAAGTATTAAACAGAACCTAAGTCTTGCATGGCTCCTCGGACCACAGGCTTAGGATAAAGTAATACTCAAAGGTATCTATACTAGCGTATAAACAGAACCTAAGGTCAGAACAAATCCAAGGCTATGTTTACATCCTCGACTTGAAATCTTTAAGCAAATTTGAACTTATATTTTTTTTGCATAAGTGGTGAGCAAGATGCATGTAATCTGCCTCTTTTATTTTCCCTCACAGGATATAAGTCTATCAATATCAACCTTCATTACATAAGATTCAATTCACAATACGAGCACCTAATACACCATTTTGCTCCTGGCACTTAGTCAAATGATTTATATTATTTAGCACCGTATTATAGTTGGCTTTTATTGAAGGCACAATAACGGCAGTTCAATGCAATGCATAAAAATAACAAAATTCAAATTACATAAGGCAAAAGAACAAAAGATGAAATGAAGAACATTCTCATTGAGTGATAAAGAAAGTACATTGTACACAATGACATAGTGTCATTAAAAAAAAAAAGGGGGTTTTACTACAAAAGGAATTAGGAAAAGGAATCCTAAGGGCTAAGCTTCAGTAGAAGGGGCAGGAGGATCTTCCTTTTGGCTTGGCTGAGAAGTAGGAGCATCCTTGGCCTTAGGGCCAACTTCTTGAATCTCGGCCACTGCTTCCTTCCCCTTGGCAGCATCTTTGGCCTTGGCAGAGGGCTTTTTCCCTTTGTCTTGGCAGTATCTTTGGCCTTGGTCACTAGCCTGACTGGATCCCTTCGAAATTTTAGGAAGATGGAGGGCATCTTGGATAGCCAGAGGCTGCTTGGAAGATTCTGGAGTAGGGGCAGGAGGAGAAGAGATAGGAGTCGGGACTTCGCGGATCTCCGGATGGTAATAGACACTTTCGGGCAGCCTCCAAATAGAATCTGCAGGGACTCCTGCAACGCTCAGGGCCCTATCCCATGTCGCGTTGCAATAGTCCCTGCACACCTCTAAAAGCTCCTCGGTAAGCCTCACCTGGGTTTCCTCCACACCAAGCTGATATGAAGCTTTCTTCTCAGCCTCGGCTGCTTCCCTGGCCAGTTGAGCTTTTTCCTTGGCTTTTTGCAACTCGACTTTGAGATCTAGGACCAACTATCTTTGAGTGGCCAGATCTCAGTCAAGTGCAGCCTCTGGCGCTGATCCTCAGCTTGCCTTTCCACGGTTTTCAAATCAGCCTCAGCACTCAAACGAGCTTGGTTCGCCTCCTTTAGCTTCTCGGATAGTTCAAATTGTTCCTGCTTAACAGCCCTTAATGATTTCTCAACGTCGGCACGAGTGAGGGCCTCAGCCTCGGCCTGTTTACGAGCGTCACGGTACCACTCAACCACAAAAACTTGTTGAGTAATCTGCCCAAAGACCACAAAAAATAATATGAGTTAAAAACAAAAGCATGTTTTGGCATCTAAGTCCATAAGTAGATAGACTGTTTACCATAGCAAGGTTCCTCTTCAGGGACAGGAAAAGGTCATTCTGCGTAAAGCGCCTGTAAGCCTCCATATCCTTGGGAAGGAGTAGAGGCTGCTCCAAGGCTTCAGCTATATACCCCGCTTGGCCCTTTTGGAATTCTCGGACCGAGACGCCCCAAGGAATTGGAGTCCCATCCACTTCAAGCCGAGGACTCCATATGCGCTGTGGTATGCGCACGTCAGCCCTATTCTATTCTTCCCGACTATCCACGGACTGGGACCTCTTGTCCCGAGGCTCTTGGACCACTCTCTGATGCTTTGTCCCCTTCTGAGGACCTACCTCGCCCTCCTCAAGCTCCTCAATTGGCCTTTTCTTCTTTAGGTCAACAATTGGCTTCAGGCCGAGGTTAGTCGGGATCTGAGGAGGAGGAGGGGGAAGGTTGAGGGGAACTTGGGACTTTATAACTTCTTTCGATGCTGACCCTTTGCCCCTGGAAGCCATGAGCTCCCTCAGGCTCTTGTTGCCCTTGTTCAACGCCATACTTTCTTCCTCTTCTTTGGAGGAACGGTCTGGGCAGGCAATCACTAAAACACCAGAATGCCTGTCTTCTTCACCGTCGGCGTCCAAGATGGTGACAAGAGGAGCCCTCAGGTTCTTTTCTTCTTCAAAATGGAATTTATCAATCTCCTCCGCTAGTGATAGACGGGACGAGGCAATCTCCTCCTCGAGAACAGCGGCTACTTCAGGAAGAGTTTGTGGGGGTGGTAGTGCAACTAGCGGAAGAATCGGTGGAACTAGCAACGCAACTGGTGGAAGATCGTCTCGGGCTAAGAAGTTTGGCCGAGAAACGTCAATAAAAGCCAACCTTGGATCGCCCGCCCTTATAGCGTTGCCGATGTCTTGATATATCTCCGAGATCGGCTGGAAATCCAAAATTAAATGGATGGCTCGAAGCTGTCTGTCTTCACTTATGAAAATCTTGGATCTCAGTAGATAATTGAGAGCGGCAACGTTGGTAAATCTGAGCCTAGGCACCACGTGTGTCTTATCTGCAAAGGTAGCCGAGAGACAAAATGTGGTTAGAAATCTAAGATTCATCATCAAAAGAAAGCAAGATGAAAGAGAAATAACAGCATGGTCGGGGTCAAAGAATCTAGATCTATTGCTATATAACATAACTCTAAGGTATCCCACCTAGCTCTCCCTCTCGGACGGGGTAGGGAAGGCCATTATGCCACGCTCCCGAAGCTATCAGATAGTCGTCTTTCATACCCTTGTTAGATTTAGGTAGACATGATACTAATCTGACAATGTCCGATCGGGACTTTAGATAATATCCCGCGTTTTTTAGGGAATGACACTCGTATATGTGGATCACATCGTGCCAAGTGAGCCCCAAATTTAGATGCTCGTTGAGAGTATCAACACTACCCAGGACCCTAAAGAGGTTGGGTGCGCATTGATGAGGGCATATCCTATGGTTAAGGAGATAATCCCGGGTTATCCTACCCATGGGGAGAGTCATTCCCCCTTCTATGAAAGCTATCATAAGGATGATAACGTCCCTCATTTCTCTATCTGACACTATTTGTTCTGGAGAACAGTATCGCAGAGCGACCTCCTGTGGAATGTGGTATCTTTTCTTAAAGGCCTTTATCTTGGCAAGGGAGTTTACTAAATGCTTGAATCTACCCATCCGAACAAGTTAGAGGGCCAACTAAGAACTGATGGGCCGAGAAGACAAGCTGAGGAGAGAAAGAAGAACTCAAAAGATAGAAACTTACAGGAGCTAAGGTGTGCTTAAATCTCTGAAACTTTTAAAAAATAATTTTTCAAGGATTTCTCGAAGAGAAGGTATGGGAAGACTGGAAACTTAGAGAGCTCTGTGAGTTCGAACGCTTGGAATCTCTGAAGAGTTTGAAGACTTAGGAAATAAAGAGGAAATGATTTCCCTCGATGCTTTATATAGAGGGAGAGAATGAGTGGGAATACTCCCACTCAAACTTCTAAGGAAGATATTAGCCGTTGGATTGGCGCCTCACCATCAGATGCGAGGAACATAACGCCGCCTGGAGCAATTAATGACGCCTCGTAGACTATGAAGCGTTAGTAGCAGTTATGAGGCACGTAAAACTGCACTCCCGCACGTGTGAATCAAAGAATCGGTTGGTCTCATCTCTTAGAAATCAAAACCCCACTTTTTCTCCTCGGACGAGAGGGAAAAATCGGAGTTTTGAGGGGCTATTATAGGAGTAAAGGCCCAGAATAATAAATTGGGCCTTGGGCTTTGTCCGAGGACGCTGATTGATCCGAGGAGGGGCAAATAGTTATCAAGAGTTCCAATTTAACGTTCCATGCGTAAGGAACGAATGGAAGGTGGTCTGAGGAAGAACTCCTCCTCGGATATGACGTATACAGCTCAAATATGAATTCCAGCAATTAGAATAACCCCCCAAAAAGCTCCACTGACGGGGACGTACCTCGTCAACATACGAGAGGGAAGGAAACTCCAAAAATATCTAAGGGAAAGCTACTGCCACCGCATTGAATGCATTGCAACTACTTTTCTGGCCGCATTTATGTGGAGGAGACCTCTGAACAATGCTACCTTGACTACCACAACTCACAGAAAGCCATAAGGTGTGTCTGATGGGACAAGTACTTAAGTGGGGGATCAGATGATCAACAAGTGTAGGATCAAGATGATCCCAAGGGGGCTATATAACGTGAAAGGTCCTCCATGAGTAGGGGATGGAAAAATAAGAGAAAGAATACGGTAGCAATCTAACTGGTCCTCGTTTTCAATGGTGATTAATTTATATAAGTGTGCCCTCCTCGGACAGGGAAGGGATTACAGCTTTATCTTCTTTAATCTTGCTTGATCATATTTCAAATTCATACTAGACGTTGTCAAAGTCATTAGGACCTAGTTCTTCAACTCATTCTCTACAAATTTATTGTATTGGGCTCATTGGACCAATATCCCATACGTTTTGGGCTTAGGCTATAAATTGAGACCCTACACAAGACATTGTTCATTATCGGCAATTAAATGGATTGAAACTTTAAATTGAAATTAGAAAAATATTCTCACCTGCAGCATTTTAAAGAGAAAGAAATATCCCATTCTGCAACAATAATCTCCCAAGAGCACCTTGTAGTAGAGAAACAAAAAATTAATATATTAAAATTCATGTCAATTTTGCAAATATTTAGATTTTATATTTCAGTCATATTACGACTACAACTTGCAAGTTATGCACGGTCTAGGGTATTCTATTTTTCTATGCATTTGATTTTTTCTTGGGTTACATCCACTTGTAGCAAGTATAAATGTACCAAGTAAATTCCCTAACAGCCTAACACAATGTTCAGTTCACCCTCAAAGAGAAGAAATGAAAAGGCTATTAAAATTTTGAATTCTACGTTTGATTTTAGTCCTAACAGTCTAACACCATGTTCATTTCACCCTCAAAGAAAATAATTAGATGGTAATATGTAATATGCAACTGTATCTCTCTCCTGCCCCTCCACTCTTTCTCACTTTTAACTTCTTACCAACAGAGACCATTAGACCCATTAGACAAGTATAACGGCCATCTAGTTGACTGAGTAAGAAGAAATTTAATCCAACTGGGCAGTATATCCTTATTTAAACACACTACATTGGTGAGCATTTTATCACAATGCAAGCATGGCAAACAAAACAAAATTTAATGCTTAATCATTTTTGTAATACAATGAAACCAAAATACAAATCATTAAAAAATACTTATATAAGAATGGTGTAGCCACAAAAGGAGTGTAACATAAAACTACAATCCATTCTAGCATAATAAGCTAATTCAATACTAAGAAACTAAACACCATCAAAAAGCTTTGTTCAATCTTTTCTTTTGCTGAGTTAATGTCTGTTACTCATTTAGAGCTCATCACCAACCTTGATTCATGAGGCCCTGCATTTAAGAACTGTAAATGCATTCTTGTTATTTGTAATTTAACACTAGAAGTAGAAAGAAAAATACTAGTTAGTGTATTAACCGCATAGAAAAAACCCTAAACCAATATTTCTGGTTTTTCAAAATGTACAAAATCGATAATACATCGTTGTGTTGTCCTTGTGTTTGTACCTCTCTTCCCTTAATCTTTACCTTTTGATTTTTGCTGTGGATGTGATTTTAATTGGTTTAGATTGTTTATCAATTCTGTTATATGCTTATGTTCATATTCCGCACATTAATTGTTTGATAATAAGCTTGAATTGATAACTTGTAATTTGGGGGTCTAAACGTTCAAGAGTGTTTTATACACATATTGAACTTTCAAACTGCTTTAGTTCCCTCATGAGTGGCTTCTAGAATAGTCCACGCAGTTTTAGCCAACTCAAGATTTGAGATTTTCTTAAATTGCTTAGAAGAAACACCATTGAATATTCCATTCATGGCTTTGCTATTGTAATTAGCTACATCAATTTGTTCATCATACCATTGATCTACAAGAGTAGCTGGTTTAGCCGACCCATCTTCAACAGACAACCAAACTTTTCATCGAAAGACTTGAGAAAAGCTCTCATTCTAACTTTCTAGTACGCATAGTTGTTGCCATCAAACATAGGAGGCACAATCAAGGAATGGCCATGATCCATGACAATCTGGGGTCAAGGATTAACTCACAACAGGTAGTCAAAAAAGGAGTTAACCCACTCTGATACCAATTGTTAGGGTTTTAGACCCTAGTTGAGTTAGATACAATCAGATTTCTAACCATTTAATTAAAGTATTTAATTAAGCAATTAAATCTGAATTAAACAAACATTACACAATCACAAACCACATGACACCAAGAATGATGACCTAGGAAAACTTTTGAAACTGTGGTTTCAAAGTAAAAAAAACTAGGAAGGATTTAACCTAAACAATCCTCACGGCAACATTTCACTAATAGAATTGAAATTTATACAATAGACTTAACCCTAAATCTATTGCTACCTCATGTAGTACTTACTAGCGTGACCGCATGTAGCTCCGAATCCACGAACTCTTCTACTGTGAAACTATTGCACACAAACCACATGTTTGTGACTTTGAGACTCCACTCAAAGATGTAGATCAACTGTAGTTGATTTGATTTTAGCAACTTCCCTCTAAAGCCAAATTTTTTGTTTGTACAAGGTCTCCAGCTGTAGTTTCAAAAGGGTTTGGAAAACTCCAGATCTGTGTACAAAATACTCCCGCTTGAACTATTGAAAATGTGCTCTAGGGTTTTTGTTTAAATATCCTTAAGATCCATCAAAACCTTAGATCCAATGGCTAAGAAAGAAAGTGAGATTTCAGATTTGCCGAATCTCGATCAGTCGGGAATAAGTGAGACTGTTTTCTGCACTTATTTTTTCTTACTTCCTTGAGTCTTCAATTGTGTAGAACTTCATTTGTCTTGTTTCTGAATATTTCTAGACTAAACACTAGAGAAAAAAAAAAAAAAAAAAAACACTAAGTTCTAAAGGTTACAATTTGTTCATAGTTGCCAACCTAAAAATATAGACTTTACACCCCTTTGACAATCCATGACAAAGCCAACATACAATTAAGACTCAAAACAATTAGCCATAAACTCACAACTCTACAAACTTAACATACTTCTAGAAGCTGCAAAAAGAAGAATGTATGTCTTGAATATAGAGTGTACCTGTTTTCCTAAAACAATAAACAAACACATAAATGTGTGTGTATAGAGATATAGATAGATAACGTCACACCCCAAACCCAAAAGGGTCTAAAGCATGAGAAAAAACCATCAAGAGAGAAAATGTAGAAGGATTTTTTCTTTTCTTTTCTTTTCTTTTCTTTTCCATATGATAAGAATATATAATCATACTGAAATCTTCACATTACAAATCAGAGTTCTATAGTACATTTACAAACAATAACTAAAAATCAAGTGCCTCCATATAATACATGAATATACTACAAAACTCCAAATGGATTACAGAAGGTCACAATTTAATAAGAATAGAGAACCTCAACGTTGAATCTAGGCCTACCATGCCTAAGGCTAACAAACCTTAAGTGCCCAACCTCCAATAGAATTAATTATGGCCTCGTTGAACATAGCAAGATTGAGTCACTAGCCATTTACAGCAAAAATCTCCCAATTTAACATAGCACTCGAATTACCACCAAATAAAGTAAGATTCATACCCAAGGTATAGATAATTGATCTTGAAAACTGTTAGAGTGTGGGATGAGCTAAAGCCTAAAAAGTAGCATAATTAATGGGGGTGGGGGAAATGCAAGTTTCATGATAATGAGCATTTTACAAAATATGCTATAATTTGGGAGTTTTCATTTAATTTATGCAAAAAAAATTTCATTAAAAATAGGACAAGAATGATAGAAATAATAGAGCACAAAGCTCCTCAAAATAACTATGAAACTATATTTTATTCACTATGAGCCATAAAAATATCCAATACCATTTCAAAACTAGAAACCTCACCCAAGGTGCCATAAAGATGGAAATATCACCAAGACATCATACCGACACAGACAAGTTAGAGCCCAAACACACTAGCATGATATGTACCTCTTTTGGCATGTGGTCTATCGGCCTTGCCTAGCCTTACCCACACACTCAAGGATTTACCTCTTCCCCCCATAGGCAGTAGGGAATGACGCATCACACAGTACCCCTTTTGCATGTGGTTTTTTGGCCCTAGGGACAGCAGCCTCACCCACACACTCAAAGATTTACCCGTGTCATGCAAAGTGGGAGCCTCCAACCTGGCTTGTCGTCACAAAACGGGGTAATCACATGTCACAAATACGGGGTAATCACTATCATCATAGCACAAGGGCAAACCCACATCAAAAGCTCACAAGTTAAATGTATTCAAAATATATAGTTTACTTCCAAGTAGTTTCATAAGACATTTCAATAACCAAATTTTCATAATATTCTCAAAGTCCTCAAAACCATTTCTTGTCAAAAACATTTTGCATGAATTTCCCAAATAATACAAGACAAGATAAGCACCTTTTAATTTTTCAATATACTATAAAATCCATGAATTTCTTATCAAAGATTAAATCAAAGATGCTCATATTCTCCATGTCAACAATTCATGCATTTCCCCATAAGCAATATTAAACATGATGCGCTTTTGATATATAATCATATATAATAGGGTCACAACACAACACTTTTTAAGAAAACATAATCCCACAAATAATTTTCCGAAATGTGGTTGACCCAAAAACAACGTTTATGCAACATGGTTATTTTTCAAAAATCCCATTAAAAAGCTATTTACCTTGTAACCTGCAAAAAACTTAATTCTCTAAGCTTCAAAGGAGATTAGCTAAAACCTAAACAATACCAAGCAAACCTATCACAATAGTATAAAGCTTAACATTGCATCTAGCTATAAATTAGAGATACGCTAAATAAGCAATTAATTAGGCAAGCTTAAGTATTTAACCTCACAAGTAATGTATCCCACTTCCAAAGTTACCCAACAATTTAATTCACAAGGTATAGACTCCAATTTATAAAATTAACTCATTCAAGATCATCTCCCTAATACTAAAATCTTAACAATTTATAAGTAACTCCCACAAGATTTACACAACATCATCAAGAGTCCCATGAAACCAAAATCACAATACCGTCCAACACAAACCATTTAAATCTTTAACTAGCTCCAAATAAAATCAATAGTAATGGAAAAATTAGATTTACTAACTATCACATTATATAACTCAAAAACCCTAAATTTCCACCATAAATAAACCTCAGATAGCCACCATTTATAAAACCATAAACCCACTCATCAAATAAATCCACCAATTCAAAAACCCATATACATAATCACAAAAATATCACCCAAGAAGCTCATATATCACATGAATATCATTTTCAAAGCTTAGATTAAAAGAACCTCAAGCAAAAGTATAAAATCCACCAAAAAAATTAGGAATTTTTACCTCAAATAAAAGGGATGAGTGAGTCTTAGCTTTTTCCTATGGAGTTTTCTGGTGAACCTTACCGGAAAAATGTTGAAGGTGGCTGTGAGATGAGCACCAGTGAGAGAGTGAAAGAGAGATGTAGAGAGTAGTGTATGTGGGTATGTTTGTACTTGAGTGTAAAAATTAAAAAAATATATATATGAAGGCAACCCCTTCACTAGCCGGCCAAGGGAGAGAGAGTGAGATGTTTTGTGAGAATTGAGTGTAGGGGAACAAATGGGGTAGGTGGGGTCATGTGTGAGCCATAAAAAAAATTCTAACCCTTTTTTTTTAAAGCCTGTGGCATTACAGATAAGACTTATTACAATGCTATAGAGAAACTAAAAAGTTTGAATAAGAGCATATGTGAAGTATACTTAGCCTGATTCCAGATTTGTTAGAGTAAACATAACCAAGGCTAAAACAAAATAGGTTCCAAGTAACCAAATTGTTCTTAACATAAATCAAATAAAAAATAAAAAAATAATAAAAAAAGCTGCTCCCCCTCAAAGCAAGCATACCTCCCCCTCAAAACAACTCCCCCTCGACATCATCTCCCCCTTTTTGTCATGATGCTTAAAGGGGTCACTCATCTTCATCACTAGATTCTACTATATCATTACCTTAACGGAATGAAGAAGCACCACCAAAAGGTCTCACTACCCTCCTCAAATCATCAATATTATCAGCTATTGAGGATATAACTTGTCCATGTGCCAACTGTGTGTCCATGATCACATTCACATGTTGATTAAGCAACTGCAATTGTGCCATGATAGCTTCAAGAGAGGCGCCCTGTGGCATTGGTGGTGTAGAAGTAGAAGGTGGAGGAACATTTGCTAGTTGTTGTTGTGGTTCATCATCTGAATCTTCATGATCATCCACTCCTAAAGTACTTCGTTATCTCTTATCACCCTTATTTTTGGTTAATTGTGCCTGCATTTTCTTTAGAGTACTAGAACCAAAAACACACCTAGGCTTGAGTTCTATGAAAGGTGTGGGTAGATAGAAGCCTAAATGAATAAGGATATGAGTGATAGAGATAGGCAGATATAGATTATGACAGTAGTCATGAGAGTAATACACACCCAACAAAGACTGACACAAAATGGAGGGAAGATCTATGGGAACATCTGTGTGAAGAGCATAAATGAGATTAGCTCTTTCAATGGTAATAGTGTTACCATGAGAAAGGGGATTGAGATTAGATCCCATGATTTTGTTCAGAAGACAGACGTCATCAGTAAAGCTCACTGTTTCTCTTAAATGTGAACAACGTTGTCCATTTTTTCTCTTAAATGTGAACAACGTTGTCCACTTTCTTATGGCTTCTCTCCAAAAGTGGCCAAATGTTGCCTACTTTTCTCTTAAAATTTGATAATGTTGTCCACTTTCTTATAGACTCACTAAAAGTGGACAACATTTGGCCACTTTTAGTGAGAATCCAATTAAAAAAGTGGACAAAATGCTGTTTAAGTTTCCACTTTTTCTTAATAATTAAACCTATTCAAAATAATAATAATTAATCTTGCAATCTCACGTTTTATAATTTAAAATAATAATAATAATAATAATAATAATAATAATAAAAAAACACAAGCACAACTGCAATAATACACAAAACTTGTGGATTAGTGCTCCACTGGGTTCATGGGACGTGATATACCGGTATTAGTTACCACTGGGTTCAACCTGTTTTTTTTTTTTTTTTTTTTTTTTTTTTGAGGATTACATTGCTTATACAATATTATATAAGAAAGGAAGAGTATTAAAGCCAGTTAAATTATTTAATTTGAAAAACTGATTGGTGTCTTGGTCTGATGATAAAGAGCTACCAGTAGAAGGGAACGCCATAAGTTGAAACTCTTTCTCAAAAAAAAATTATTTAATTTGATATGGTTTCGAGAAGTGACAGAGGACTACGGAGTTTTTGCAAGCAAGCAGTATGAGTCTTTGCTGAAAGGTCGCCTTTGTTCCAGGAGGAGTCAAGTGGTTAAGCGAAGTGCTCGATAAGTGATAAGATTAGACATGGAAAATGTTGTTTGGTTACTAGTTTTTCCTATCCATGTGAAACTACTGTATATTTGTTGACTAGATAAACCAGGTCTTGTATGCCAATCAACGCCGGTTCCGTTAATTAGTTAGTCACAGCTGTGATCATTTTTACCAATTCTCAATCTTTGACGACTGACATCTATAAATAACACAGCATTGCATTGCATTGCATACCAATGCATTGCACAGTTTTGCCTTTGCAACCCTCAAAACACAAGTCAAAATCATGGCTACCAAAACACAAGCCAAGATTCCAGTTGTTGATCTCTCCAACTTGGACCTGAAACCTGGTACAAAAACATGGTTCTCAGCTCGCAAAGATGTTTGCCGTGCACTTGAAGAATACGGTTGTTTTGTAGTGGAGCTTAGCAATAAAATTCCTTCAGAGCTTCACAACACAATCTTTAGCACATTTGGAAAGTTGTTTGAGTTCCCTACAGAAACCAAAATGAAATTCACCTCTGAAAGGCCTTTCCATGGCTATTTCTCTTCTCCTAAGTACGAACGCCTGGTGATTGATAATGCAACCTCCACAGATGTAACTCAAAAGTTTACCAATATCTTCTGGCCCAATGGGAATCATAATGTCCGGTGATAACCTAATCGAAATCTTATCTTCTTCTATTTTTAACTATCATGTCTTTTTTTCTTTTTTCTTAAAAAAAAAAAAAAAAAAAAAAAAAAAAAAAAAAAACCATGTACAACGTAACAGTAACACTTTTTGATGTGTTTTCTCTTGTTTAGCGAAAGTACTGATTCATATGTGAAGCTGATGGCGGAATTAGATAAAATGGTGACAAAAATGGTATTTGAAAATTATGGCGTGGGGGATTACTATGACTCTCACATGGAATCAACTACTCACAGTTTCGGCATTATAAAATATAATGAACCTCAGAAAACTGGGACCAACAATGGCCTTGGCAACCACACGGACAAACACTTTACCACCATACTTCACCAAAATCGTGTAAAGGGTTTGGAGATAAAAACAAAGGATGATGAATGGATTGATTTTGATCCCTCCCCTTCATCCTTTATATTCTTGGCAGGTGATGGACTCCAGGTGGGCAATTACTATACGCAAATTATGGTTTAAATTGCTTGCTCTTGCAAAATTGCTATAGATATTCCTCTCTTTATTTATTTATTTCTTTTTACTATCCTATGTAGGAATATTTAAGAATAAGAGAGTCACACAAAAAAATATTAATTCTATTGATGGAAAATCAATAAAAAAATAAGGAAGCATAATGTATAGAATGTAGTGTTGAATATTTAGTATTGAATTGGATGAGTAATATTTGTAGTTTGTCACGTTTAATTCAAATATATTATGAGTTTCAGTTAGTTTAATGGTTAAAGTCCATTATTGTCCAATAAGGGCTTGAGATCAAATATTCACCATAACAAAAATAAATTGACATTTTAAACCGATAATAAAGCGCAAGGTTGCTATAGGTTCAAAATTTATCATATTTATAAACAAATAAAATAAATTCAAATATGTTAGATCTTTTAATTACGAATTTGTTGTGATATATTAAAATAAGTCTATAATTTAAACTATGAAGGATTATGATTAGTTTTATTAGATAAATTATCAGAAGTTGGTATTTATCTTATCTTGTTGGAAAATAGCCTTGTGAATTCATAAGCGGACAATAAGCTACCCAAATTTCAAGGTCTAGATTTTCTTCACGGAAAACTTTACTTTTTCTCACTCCTCTTAACCAACATAGAGAAGTAAGATCGAGGTGAATGTTCAGTTACTCGATTCGTTAGCTCCGAACATAGAACTTTTTGGGAAACTAGAGAAAATAATTATTGTATCATTCTACTTTGTTACAAAACTACGTAAATTTGGAAGTAGAGTGTTAATTTATTGTTTTGTCTTAATGGTGTGATCAATTTAAGTATTTTTGCAATCTATATCAACACCGGTTAATTTAGCTTTCCAATATTGTACCAATATGTTATGATATGCTTTACAAGATCATATTCAATGGAATTGATGGATGCGTGTTTTGCTTGACCAAGGTATGGAGCAATGATAGGATAAAAGCTTGCATCCATCGAGTTTTGTTGGCTGAAAATCTTGAGACAAGATATTCACTTGGGTTGTTTTCGCACAACAATAAGACGATATGTGTGCCAGAAGAATTAGTCGATGAAGAGCATCCCTTACACTACAAGCCATTAAATCTTCGTGATTATGCTCAAGAACAAAAAAGACTAGTCGCTTATCAAAAAGAACTTTCTCTCAAAGTCTTTTGTGGTGTTTAAACTCTCAGTCCAAAAAGACGCATCTCTCGGTTGTTATTTCAATGTAGTGTGTGGTCACTTATATGGTGACTTTGGTTTCTTCTAATTTCAAAAGTGTGTAGAAGAAGTGTCTATTTATGGCTTTATTTATAATTTGGCATGTGGTTATTTTCCTTTAAAGGGATTTCAATAAGAGTAATGATAACATAAAAATTTATGTACTCAATATTACTCATAAATAAATATTTGCGATATCAAGAACTTGATGATTTTAATCATCACATTATTGGTTTCCTTACCAGTTTTTTTGCATGTCTTTTCTTTTAATTCTAATCTTACTCACAGAAGTGTCTGTTCATATTTTTCTATCACAAGTGTCTATTGATATTTTTCATTTGAACTTTTAAAGGGCTTTCAATAAGAATATATGTATGAATAAAATTATGTACGGGATATTGCTCATAAATAAATGTCTTTTGAAATCAAGAACTTGATGATTACGTGAATTTAATTATCACATGTTAAATATTAGTATTGATATAACCATGTTGAATATGCTAGAATATATAGGGATGAAAGAAGCATAAAATATAAAATAAGAACATGAAGTTTACATATTTCAGTTTAACGGCCTACGTCTACGGAGGAAACCCTTAAGAGTTACAACTTTAATATATGAGAGTGTAATACAAATCAAGTGTTACAATGAACTAGAACATGGGTATATATAGTAGACTAAACTCTAAACTAATAGATTTCTAGTACAAATAGGAGACTTATTTTCTGCACAATGTATGATTAGGCTTGGGCCTATTACATTGGGCTAATATAACATTATTGATTTTTTAACCATTTTTTTTTTTCATGTCTTTTTTTTATTTAAATTTGTATAATGATACTTAAAAGGTTTCAAAATGATGCTAATAAAGATACAATGGATGGATAATATTGAAGATTAACTTATACCACGTTAAAAATGATAAAATATAGATGTCGAATTAAATCTGACCAAAAAAAAAAGAAAAAAAAGAAGTAGAAGTATAAAACAAAGAATACACAAAAATAGTGAACATGAGAACATGAAACCTTAAAAGTGCTACATTTTTATTATATAAGTGTAGTACAAATCATGTGTTAATATATCAAAATGCAGTACAAATCATGCGTTACAATAAGCCCAACATGGGTATATATTATATATATTAGGCTAAACCCTATAGCTAATAGACTTTTAGTATAAGTATGAGACTTGGCTTGCACAAAAAGTAGGATTAGGCTTGGCTAATATATTGTGTAAGCCAAGTCTCCTACTTGTACTAGAAATCTATTAATTATAGGATTTAGCATATTATATTAGAATAATATATATCTAATAGAAAATAAATTTGGTCCATCCACATGCATGGTTTTTTCTCTTTACATCATTATATGGACTCAATTTGTTGCAAAATTTTACACTCCAAAGTCTAAACACCAACAATGACTCACAACTTGTACTTGGATAAAGACATTGTTAAGTTCAAAAACTTAAAAATGACAGAGTTTACATTCTTAGAGCATTCCCATCAAGGGAGTCAAAATTTTTAGCATTTACCATCTCAAAACACTACTTTTTAACTTTTAACAACTCACTTTATAATACATCATACATCAAAGATTCTATTTTTTTTACCACTTCATTTAAATATTATTTTTTTAATTCTCTGTATGTTTCTTTCTCTCTCTTCTTATCCGCGTCTCTCCCTTTCTCTGAAAACCCACCACTTTCTTTGCAAACCCACACCCACAGCTAGCTGCTGCTAGCCACCACCATCGAAAACAAAAAGAAAAATAAAACCACCTGCCAGTGCCACCATAGCTACAACAATTGCCACTGTCACCACCACCCACAACCATGACCACCAACCACCAAAATCATAACCAAATCACAAACCTAAACCCATAAGCTCATCACCATTCACCACAACAACCGGAAAAAGAAAAAGAAAAACAACCCTCCAAAATCAAAACCAAATCACAAACCCACAACCTCATCACCACCAATAATCGGAAAAAGAAAAAGAAAAAGAAAAACAACCCACCAAAATCACAAACCCAAACCCACAACCTCATCACCACCAACAATCGGAAAAGGAAAAAGAAAAACAACCACCGAGAGAGAGCAAAAGCACATCAATGCCATCGCTTATGGCCTAATCCATACCTACGAGTGAGGCAGCGAGTGAATCGACTTGGTCGAAGTCAAGTGAGGTGGCCAGCCACCAGCCACCACAATTCCAACGACCACCACGCCTATCAAAGACTCATGCCAATCAACTTGATGACCCATGCCGATCTCCCCTCAACGCCGCTGCCCACGCCGGTTAGAGACCCACAAACCCACCAAGTCACAAAATTAAATCACCCCGCTGAAATCAAAACACAGAACCCAAACCCATGAAATGATCAAACCACAGAACCCAGACCCATGAACCCAAACCCACAAAATCAAATCACCCTGTCATCAAGCTCTACCTCCATATCGGCGGCAACACTCCGAAGGCAAAGTGGATTTCGTGTCTAGTGGCGTTTGGGCTTTGAAGTTCTCGACCAACGAACCTTGAAAGGGAGGAGCTCAAACTTTGAAATAGAGAGAAACAAAAGTTACAGGAAAGAGAGAAGAGGAAAGTGAGAGAGGAGAGAGGAGAGAGAAGAAAGAAGAGAAAAATAAAAAGGAAAAAGAAAAAGTGACCGTTGGGAATAAAAAAATAATATTTAGTTTAACACAGTGAGTTATTATTGACAACAGCTCACTATAGCTAGGTATCAAAATTTTTGGCATTTGAAATCTTTGATGTAGTAGGTATTTTTTTGTGTTGGTGGTAAAATTTAGCTTTTAGCATTTTTAGCATCCTTAATGGGAATGCTTTTATGATTTAAACTCTCATTAATCGCATATTCTGCTGTTTGATTGTCATGTAAATAGAAAATATAAAATGATCGGAGTTAGTTTTTTTTTTTTTTTGGTTGTAATTTGGATGTAACCAGAATTTGTAAAGGAGATGGGTTCAAGTTACACCTAGTATAACTCTTATAGAGTTACACCTTTTTTGTACCGTAAATTTCTAATAGATCCAACGGTCAGAAAAATAGCATTAAATAATTTTTTCTTTCCACCTTATTTACCTAATTAATAATAGTTTTTCTCTATCCTCATTTATTACTTTCCATAGATCTCATTGGATTTTGTTTAATGGTGTTCATTTCTTCCTAAAATTTCTGTTGTTAGACAACGTTTTTTCTTCTTTGTTAGACTTGTTTTGTGTTTCAAATGGTTTTGGGGTTTCAGTTTTCCTAATTTCCTAATTCACAAACTCTCTTAAAAAAAATGATAGAAAACATTATGGGTAGAGCACAGAGACAAAGCAAAGCCTCATATAAAACATAACTCAAATCATGTACAATCTTTGCTCCACCCAAAACACCGGCAGTGACACAAGCAATAGTGGCAGAATCTGTCTCATCTGCAGCAATTCGAGAGCAAATGTGACCTAAAAATTTCTTTCTGGAGGGTCTAATCAGCATGGGAGCATGAGAGACACCGAAACTTTTTCTTGCAATCTCGACACAGATGTTTGGTAATCCCACTAGGATGTCCAAATTATGTTCAGTTTTCTTTGAGAATCCAATTAAAAGTGGTTTATGGGACTGGTCACAGAGAACCTCTGTCATGGGTATCCTTAATGTGACCACAGATAGTTTTAGTGATGGAGGAAAGTTTGTCTCTGTGGAGGCTGCAGTTACTCAAGCCCGCTTGATGATTTCTGAAGGGGCTGATATGATCGATATTGGTGCTCAATCTACACGGCCAATGGCCTCTAGGATATCCGCTGAAAAAGAATTAGATAGACTAATGCCTGTTTTAGAAGCTGTTGCAGTATATTGTACGAGCCGGTGTTTTGGGTGGAGCAAATATTGTACAAGTAAACTTCATAAAAAAATCATTTTGTTTTATCTTTTCTTCCTCTACTCAGATCACGGTGAAAGAAAGCAGAGAATTTTGTTTTTTATTGGGTAAGTAAGAGAGAGAAAATAGGTGAGACCGTGAGAGAGAGAAGAAGAGAATTTCCTTTTATATTGGGTAAGTAAGAGAGAGAAAAAAAAGGAGAGAATTAATTTGTCATAAATAAGGAAGAGAAACAAAATAATCATTTAATGCTATTTTCCCAACCATTGGATCTATTAGAAATCTACGGTACAAAAAAGGTGTAACTCTTATGGAGTTACACCAGGTGTAACTTGAACCCATCTCTTTTTAAAGTCCTTGTATATAATATTGTTATCAACTAATTAAAAAATTATAATGACACAGAATATTGACTAATTGACTAGACTTTTTTTTTATAAAACTAATTGACTAGACTTGAATCAAAATAACCCATTAAAAAATATATTAAAATAAACCACATTCGTAAAATTATTCAAACAAAATTATTAGGCAGTGTTATTGCACATTAGTGTGTGCAAATACACACTGCCCTAATACATAAAATTAAGAACGTGTAAAATATGCTATGTGCATTAGTTTTTCCCTTTTCAAGTGAAGTCCGAAGTTATCATTTAGTGCTTTTTCTGATGATAATTTTGGAGTTTGGCATTATTTAATGAAGGACAACGTTTGTAGTAGCCTAAGGCTACAATTTCACTCAATATCTTTTTATTAAATTTGAATTTTGACAAATCCACCATTCAATTACATGCTGGCAAAATTTTCAAACAATCAAAGATCAATAGTTATGTCATCAATCAATTGTTTAAATTGCAAGTTTATGTAGTATGAAATTCTACATAAAAAATAAATCTATGGATTATATAGTAAATAACATCCAATTGACATAAAATTTGACATATGTGTTAAGAAAGTAAAGAACATGTAATCTAACGGTTAGATTTCCAAAATTTGTAGTAATGCTAAATTTTTTAAAAAGAAGGTGTAGTCCTAGGCTACAACCAAATTTATAGCCAAATTTTGTCCGTTAAAGAATTAATGTTTATATAAATGTGCAGCTAGATTTCTGAATTTTAGTCAACCATATTTAATGCTTTTTTTAGAAGAATATTATTTAATGCTTTTTCTGATGATAATTTTGGAGTTCTGCATTATTAAAGAACTAGTCGCTAACCCGTGCTATGCATGGGGTTAGTAAATAAAAACTAAATATATTTATTTTATTCGAACGTACATTTATTTGAAAATGAATGAAATTAAGTAAAAATATAACTGTATGCAAACTGCTGGAGGAAGATAACAATATTTTGAATTTGTGCCACTTCTTGAATCAAAGCCATACAAAAATCTTTGCCTAGAAAGCAACAACAATTTCATATAAAAATGTGCAATATATGCAAACTACAGCAAGTGGAAAAGAAATATAACTATGCAATAATAAATTTTTTGCATTTAAATCCAACAGGGAAAAAAAATCCCTTGAAGATGCAAAGCCTTGGCATATGATATGATATCTATAAAATGAACTTTTATTAACCTAAGCAAAGCAGAGCAGACCCCTTTTTTTTTTTTTTTTTAGAATATAGAGCAGACCTGGTCTGCCCTTTGCAATTGGGTACGCACTAAAAGTATGAGCAGATCAAACCCTTTTTTTAGAAGATAGAGCAGCGCAAAGCAGACCTGATCTGCCCTTCGCAATTGGGTATGCACTAAAAGTATGAGCAGAGCAAACCTTTTTTTAGGAGAAGATGGAGCAAAGCAGAGCAGACCTGGTCTACCCTTTGCAATTGGGTATGCACTAAAAGGATGAGTAGACCTGATCTGCTCTTTAATCTGCCCTTTGCAATTGTGCATGCACTAAACGTGGCCAAGTTTAGCAGGCCTGGTCTGCCCTTTGCATTTGAGCTTCACAATAAAAGTTTCTTAGCTCTTGTCTGCCCTTTGAAATTGGATTCTTCATAAAAAGTGACTAAATAATGTCCACTTTTTCTCTTAAATATGAATATCGTTGTCCACTTTTTCTCTTAAAGGTGAACTTCATTGTCCACATTCTCTCTTAAAGGTGAACATCGTTGTCCACTTTTACTATCAAAGGTGAATAGCGTTGTCCACTTTTTCTCTTAAGAGTGAACAGCATTGTCCACTTTCTCATGGCTTCTCTCCAAAAGTGGCCAATGTTATCCACTTTTCTTTTAAAATTTGCAAACGTTGTCCACTTTCTTATAGATTCTCACTAAAAGTGGACAACATTATTCAACTCTTTATCTTTCATATTAACTCTCATATCATTATATTTATATTATCATATTTATTCATTTTAACTAAATAATATTAAAATACTCCAACACTATTACTAGAAAATAATGTTGTTGGAATAATTGTACGGGTGTGGTTTATTTTTAATGGGTTATTTTGATTCAAGTCTATTCATATTGTCAATAATCTATGCCATTAAATTTTTTTAGTTAACAACAACATTATATATACAAGGATTTTTGCAAGTTCTGGTTACATCCAAATAACAAAAAATTGACAATTCCCGTCGTTTTATATTTTCTATGTACTTCTCATTGAAACAACGGAGTTTGTGATTGATGAGAGTTTTAAATGTGAAGAATGCAAACTCCATCTTCTTTAAGATTTTGTTTAATTAACCATGTCTTTATCCAAACACAAGCTAGCTATGAGTCATATTAGTGTTCAGACTTTGAAGTGTGTATTTCCTCCTATTTATGTTGTCGAGCATCTTGAAATGCATAATTTTGCAACAAATTGAGTCCACGTAAAAGTGAAACCATGCATATGGATGGACCAAAGTTAATTAATAAAGAAAAAAAAAATCTTACTCTCCTAGCTAAGACATATGCTATAGCATTGCTTTGCCTTAGATATGGGCGAAGGAAAAACCTCTGAAAATAGTTAAACGGAAAGTAACTTATTCCATCTTTTAAAATTTCAAATAAAGACATAACCTTATTCTAGAAGAAAGCAAGTCACTATATATAAAGTGACCACACACTGCATTGAAATTTGAAATAAACTAGCAAGAGACTAGTTTCTTTGGACTGAGAGTACATTCAACTTCAAACACCACAATAGGCAGCGATAGGAACTTCTTTTCGTTGAGCAATTGATGCAATGTGTGCATGGGCATAATCATTAAGATTTAATGGCTTGTATTGTAAAGGGTGTTGCTCATCAACAAATTCTTCTGGCACACATATCGTCTTATTGTTGTATGAAACCAACCCAAGTGAGTATCTCGTCTCAGAATTTTCACTCAACATAACTCGATGGATGCAAGCTTTTATCCTATCATTGCTCCATACCTTGGTCAAGCAAAACATGCATAAGTCAATTTCATTGGATACGATCTTGTAAAGCGTAATGTAAATTAAATAATTGGAAAAGTAGAATATTGGAAAGCTAACCGAAGCTTCTTTTTTTTTTTTTAGAAGAATAAATTAACAGAATTTGTTTCAGAATTTTACGGATTCTGAAAATATTTCTAATTGATCACTCCACTAAACCAAAAATAATTAATTAATAAGCTACTTCCAAATTTCACATAGTTTTATAGCAAAATTGAATTATACTTTCTTTGAATCCTAACATGTATTATGTTAGGAGCTTTTGCTTAGTGCTTATGTAACGAATTAAGTAACTGAACTATTTGCTTCTAATTAATTACTTTTCTATTTTCATTTGAATGAATAAAAATAAGTAAGGTTTACTGTAAGGAAAACGTAGAACTCTAGATTACACTCCGTTTGGTACAAGCCGAAATTTTCAGCTTATTTGCAACTTTAGCTTATTTTTGCTACTATTCATGGGTCTCACTGTACTTTTTGATACTATTCATGGGTCTCATTATACTATTCAGCTAACTTTTATCTTTATTTACAGTACATTCAGCAAAAATTGAAATAAGTTGTTTCCAAACTGACACTAATCAACAATTTTTAATTTTAGTCAAAAGCCTTGCAACTCAATTTACATTTTTTTGGTATTTCCAATGAAGATATTTAGTATTCAAATCCTTCCACCCCTAACAATTAGTGTATATACATTGATTGTAAAAATTTTAAAAATTGTAATTTTACCTTAAACAAAAACAATTTGCAATTTTGAAAATCATGACTAATTTTTATTTATCATACACATGAATTTTTATAAGATTGATTTCTAACTAGATAAAAATAATTACCAACTTTTTATAGTTTATCAATAAACGAATCATACCCATTTTAATCTAAAAATAACTTATTTTATTCTATCATGACATATTCGTTATTGAATCTAACATATTTGAATCAACATAACAAATTTTAAATATTTCTCTCAGTACTATTAACTAAGACAATATTCTACAGTCAGCACATTATACTAGCTTATCTTTATTCGATTTCCTATCACTATTACGAATGTTTCTCATGTGATTCTCATATTGATAAATATTTCTACGTAACATATATAGTATCAGAGAGAGGGTCAAGTATTTTGTGGCTAAATAGTATAATTCAAATTTCTCTTCTCAATTATTGTAACTAGTGTAACACTGTGCATATACACGGGTACAATTAAAAACAATCATAATTATACATTTTTTTTAGAAAAGATTTAAATTATACATAATATTAGCTTACACTTTTTTAAAACATACATTTCTAAAATATGTAATAATTTCTCATTATATATATATATAATTTATAATTTAATTGGATTTAGACTCTTTGGTTTTTTTTACCCAATAATTCACTTGCCACAAAAAAAAAAAAAAAAAAATGGATACATGGCGGAAAATTGGACTCCAGTTGAAATCTAAGTTAGAATCTAATTAGATTTGGACTCTTCGATTTTTATTCACTTAGCACAAAATTAAAAATTAAATGGGACACGTGGTGCAAAATTGAGAATCCAATTAAAATCTAATTAGATTTTTTATAAGCTTTGGCTATTAATATATATATATATATATATATATTTATATATATGTATATATATAATCAAATTTTTAAGTAAAAAAGAGATTAGGAATAGGAATATCTAAAGAAGTTTTGTATGAATAATAACCATTAATCTGCTTTTGACATATGGTATTAGTTATTACTCACCTGGAGTGCATCAGATGCCAAGAATAAAAAGGATGAAGGGGTGTAATCAAACCCAATTCATTCACCATCCTTTGTTTTTATCTCCGAACCCTTCACACGATTTTGGTGAATTATGGTAGTAAAGTGCTTGTCTGTGTGGCTTGGAATGCCTTGATTGGTTCCAGTCTTCTCAGGTTCAGTGTACTTCAAAAGGACCAAACTATGAGTAGTTGATTCCATGTGAGAGTCATAGTACTTCTTCACACAATAGTTTTCAAATACCATTCTCGTCACCATTTTGGCTACGTTTGGCTAACGCGTTTTGCGTCCACGTCTGGCGCAAAACGCGTTTCAGCCTCTTTTTTTTTTTTTTTTTTTTTTTTTTTTTTTTGCACACGGTTTAGGGTACAAATGGCTACTGTTCATTGAACAGTAGCCGTATTTTGTTGACTTTTCAGCTTCTTTTATCAGTTTTGTGGGTCCGTAAACAGTGCACGGGACCCACAAATTTCACTTTTCAACAACTTTTTCATTAAAACTGGGTTCTACAGTACTATTCACACATCTTTAATAGCTTCACATAGGAATTAGCACTCTCACTAATAAAGAGAAAAACACAACAAAAAGTGTTAACATATATAGTACATAGAAAACAAAAAGTATAAGCTATTAAAGATGACAAAATGTATAAAACTTAAGTACTAATCAAAGAATCAAAGTTACAGAATTTAAAAAATTGTACCTAAGTTTTATTCATTATTCTGTCAACCTTAGAATATTTTCAAAAAAACAATTAAAAAAAATCAATGAAGAAGATAAGATTAGATTATCACCAGTAATTATCATTCCCATTTGGCAGGAAGATATTGGTCAACTTTTGAGTTACATCTTTGGAGGTTGCATTATCGATCATCATGCGTTCGAAAGGAGGAAAAGAGGAATAGCCATGGAAAGGCCTGTCATAAATGACTTTCAGTTTGGTTTCTGTGGGGAACTCAAACAACTCTCCTATTGAGGTAAACATTGTGTTGTGAAGCTCTGAAAGAGTGCTTTTGCCAAGTTCCACCACAAAACAACCATACTTTTCAAGTGCATTGCAAACATCTTTGCAAGCGGAGAACCATGAAGTGCTTGTACCAGACTTCAAATCCAAGTTGGAGAAATCAAAAACTGGAATCTTAGCCTGTGTTTGGATAGCCATGGTTCTTAATTTTCAGTTCAACTAGGAAGCTTGAGGGGTGAGAAAGCAAAATTGTGTGGAATGCATTGATATGTCGTGTTATAGATAGGCAAAGTTTTTTTTTTTTTTTTTTTTTTTTTTTTTTTTTTTTGAGAAGAGCTTGACAATGCGCAATTTCTTGATTACATTTTTGTTATGTGCTTAAAAATTGACTCATGCATTTACAGTCCATATAAATATAATAAAATTTGTATTAGACTTAAACCTTACTGTTTGAGATTGAGGGAAAATAAAAGAGATGATGTCGGCATATAATGTAATTTTGCCTAACTTAAGTCTTTTTTCTATAAACTTTGCCTAACTTTGTGTCATTCATGCATGCCTGCGGTAAATTTATGTGGGACTTTTAGACTAATATTTTGGAACTCTTGTGAGGCTGGAGCTCGTGTAAAGCTATGATGGGCTGAATAGGTAAGGCAACACTTTGAAAATGCATTTGACATTGATGTTGCCAACTTTTTGTTTCTACTGTAAAGGCAGAACTTGCGCCTGGGCAGATGAGCAATTGGGTTTTGTAAAGATCTTAAACCCATTTGCAAAATTTTCCATTAAACCAAAATTAGATGAGAAAAATCCTTTTCACCCTCCAATCCACAACTCCAAATTTGCCTTTAAAAAACCTATAAATGGGTTTGGTATATGTGTTTGGACATAATATTTTCTTTTCTTTTTTTAATTAGCAGTATTTTAATAGACCCATTAAGTGTACTAAAAGGAAAATTTTGTGTACTCCCGGAGTACCATAAATGCGTACTCCTTCCTCTTACATGAATGGTGGGTCTCACTAATTAAATTCATAGTAGGACCCACTATTCATGTGAGAGAAAGGACTATACATTTATAGTACTCCGAAAGTACCTAATAATTTTCCATACTAAAAAGTAAAAACAATTTAGTGTCTCATCAACAACCGGGGGAGTGGGCTTATATATGCAGAGAACATTTAAATAAATAAATAAACTTTCTGGTGTTAAAATTACTCCAATCTTTAAATTACAACTATAGATATATAAGAATTAGGATCAATTAAGCAATCCCCCCCCCCCCCCCCCGGCCGGGGCGGCAATATGTACTATATATGAAACTTAAACAATCAAAGGATAATATTGACAAAAAAGATTTGATATTTTGGATTTATCTATAATCAACTATCACCGGAAATGTCCAAACAAGCAATAATATAAAAGTTAAACATCTTTATTCAAGACGGTAATATACTCTCTTTAAAAGAGCATCATCAAGTATCAATCAAAAGTGAAGTTCTCAACAATTTTCCTTTCAATATAAACAACTATTAAGTTAATTGTTGAGATAACTATTATGTTATATTATTTATATGATATAATATATATATATATATATGATTATCAAAGGAAAATATTTATCAATTTTAATAATCTTTATATATATATATATATACACACACACACTATTATTTAACTGGCTTCCCAGCTTTAGACTCTAAGTTTTGGATGTCCCAAAATATCTCAATCCCGCTAAGTTACAAGTTTTCATATTATTATTTAAGCAACTTCCGAAATGTGGACTCTTAAGTTTTTTATGTCCTAGTAGGTTCCGGTTAACTCAACTAGTAAAAGTCTCTAATGGTTGAATAAGAGATCTAAAGTTCAATTTCCGCCTACACCAAAAACCGATTGGTGTCTTAGTCTAATGATAAAGAGAACATCAAATACAAACTTCATAGGTTGAAACACTCCCTCAAAAAAAAAAAAAAAAAAAATTATGGCCCAAATATCCTCATTCTGCTAAGTTACAGGTTTTCAACTAACAGGGATAAGTAAGTTAAATTAAACCCCACAACTTCAAACCTCCCCGTATTGGCAATAGGCTGAAAAAGTATCTAAAATGTTAAATTTAGATATTTGTACCCGGTCAAAGTAAAGAACCAAGGCATATATATTTAAAATAGATTCCATTTTGAGAGTTGAAAAGGCACTATCTTGTGAAAGGTTCTATACATATACCGTTTCTCAAGGACATTTCTTTAGATAAACACACTGTTTTTTCCTCTTTTTGAATGGTAAATATTTCTTTAGCTAACAAATGCTCTTAAAGTATTGGTTAATAATCCATAAACCTTTTAGGGAAAAAAAAAAACAATTAATGTTTTGACAGTTTTTTTTATTTCCCATAAAAGTGGTGTCAAAACTTTCCTAAAATAGATTGTTAACCAATGCCCTAAAGGCACTCGTTGCATTAAATGGGTGTTGCCCAAGTACTTTTTTTTTCTTTTCTCTTTCTTGTGTTCAATGTTATAATTTTCAATTTATTTCAATATGAGATTTACACATTTGTCTAATAATATTACACATTTAAGAATTGTTGATAAATTCATAAGTGTCATGAGGTTAGCTCTCAAAAATGAACACATCTATGCACGAACATATGATTTTAATGTTTAGTTTTTGGAGCTAGCCTTATGACATACCTAACTGCATCAATAGTTAACAAATGTGTAATATTATTAGATAAACGTGTAAAATTTAAATTGGAATTAATAAAAAATTATGAAATTAAACAAACAAAAAAAAGTCAATAGTTGATTATATGTATATGTTATATGATAGATTAATTAATTTAATGACCAATAACAAAGGGAAGAAAAGTCATACTTCGGGATCCCAAGCTTAACATAACTTAGTTAATTTACCAATATTGTGAATTATAGAACTTTATTTTGTTAGTGTTAATTTTTTGAGTATTTATTTGCATGGTTTTTGTTATCAAAATTTTATTCATCATTTCTAGGCTTTTATTTTTATCATGATCTTACAAGTTTTTTTGACTTTATTCATCATTGTTTTCAGTATGAAATGGGTAGTGAATGAATGTAATGAATGGATATCATAATCAAACTCCTGAAAGTAATTCTTAAAATGCACTGACCTACAATACATGACTGTATAAGGAATTGATCATTATTATAAAAAAAATTAAAAAAAAAGTATAAGAATTGGTCATTTTGGAAACAATTTGGTATCACCGTAATGACATTTAAGCCTTAAGGATATGGAATACTCTGGTCTTGTTAATTTAATATGTTTTGTTAATGCTCCACTAGATATGTTTCAAATTTGCTTCTGAAGTCAAACTTAGAACCATGGGTACCACAAGTTACATAATGGCTATAAAACTAGTAATTACCTATGAAAATTCTGGCTTGAATATGTAGTAACTTGACTTGAACAGGTTCACAATGCCTAAAATTGATATAATCCTATACCACGGTGGTCCGCTTAAGAATGCCAATGCGAACAAGGGATTGCCATTTGAAGGGCCGGGTATAAAGACCTATTATACCCAAATTGATCGTAGGTTGAAGACCCTTGACGAATTGAAGAAGATTGTCATGGAAGAGTTGTGTGAGAATCCTGCTGTGCACAACATACAAATTACTTATCGTATGCCAAATGAAATCCTGAAGCACCAGATTAATTACAAGTATATGGTGATAGAAACAGACAAACATGTAAAGATCATGTTTGACAAGTTGGAGAGAATACCTGAAGTAACTAACATTGAGTTGTACATACAGTTGGAGCCCCGTGCAGTCTGGCAAGAGGATATCCAACAAACAACCACAAGCTTACAGGTTACAGTTCCGGATGCTCAATATGAGTATTCTACACATGTAGAGAATGATGATGTTCATGCCGATGGTGATGATGATGATGATGCTGACGACGACAACTATGTTAATGAGACTACTGCCATTAACAATGATGATGACGATGATGATGACGACTATGTTGATGAGAATATTGCCATTAACGGTGAAGATTTTACCGATAGAGATAAGTATGAAGACATGATTGACAGAGGGGACTTTGGGGACTTTGATAGGGACATTGATGACGATGAGACATTGGACGGTAGTCAACCTGATGCAGACAATGTTATTAGTGTCCAAAACATTACGAACACAATCCCTGCCTACGCACCTTCTGCATTGTCATTCTCTGCAAATACTTGGGAAAATATGGTTGATCCTTCACATATTGAGATGTCATTTGTGTCTACTTGGAGAGAGGGGATGAATTTGTGCAAAGGGTTGACTTTTGCCAATAAAAAGGAGGTGAAGCGCGTATTAACAATTTGTGCTTTCAAGGAAAACAAACATTTTACGATCACTAGATAGACGACGAAAAAACTTTGTGCGAAATGCATGCATGAGTCATGCAAGTGGTATGTCTGCGCAGTTATGAAGCCCAATCTCCACGAACTATGGATGGTCACCGTGTATGTGGGTCCTCACACGTGTATACCAATCGGGATGCGAAATGATGGTAGAATGATGAGTTGTAATTTTATTGCATCAAACATCCATCAGAAGTTATGTGAGGATCACACTACCCCAGTTAAGCATCTCAGATCTATGATAGAGACGAAATATAATGGCCATAAGCCTTCTTACTACAAGGTATGGAATACGAAACAAAAGGCGATTGCGAAGATGTTTGGGAATTGGGAAGAGTCTAACCAAAGGTTGCAAAAGTTGCTAATGGCATATATTGATCAGGACCCGACTACCCAGGTGTTCTATCGTATCACACCCACCGATGAAGATAACATCGTATTATTGCATTATGTGTTTTGGTCTTTCGGTCCATGCATATCAGGATTCAAATACTGCAAGCTGGTTATCAGTATTGATGGAACCCATCTGTATGGTAAATATTAGGGAAAGTTGTTGGTCACAATGGCAACCGACGCTAACAACAAGGTATTCCCTCTCGCCTTTGCTGTTATGGATTGTGAGTCAGGGTCCAGTTGGAGGTGGTTTTTACAGTGCCTCAGAGAAACGATTGGCCACATGATACCTGATGAAGGCATTTGCATAATTTCTTACCGACATCTCGATATCAAAAACGCCATTGCAAACTGGCCTAGAGGGGATGATGGAAGAATACGGGTATTTCATAGATATTGCCTTCGACATGTTGCTAGCAACTTCAACACCCATTTTCAGAACTCGACTCTAAAGTTAGCGGCGTTGAAAGCGGGATATGCTAGTCAGGTAGTTAAATTTGATACCATAATGGAGTCCATTAAGCAGGTGGAAATTGAGGCCATTAGGAATAAGAAGAAGGTGACGGGGAAGGATGGCAAGGAAAAGAATCAAGATTATCTTCCATACACATACCTAATGAGCGAGTATGTGGATATGTGGACCCAGTCACATGATGGTGGGAGACGTTTTGGGGCAATGACAACCAATATATCAGAGTGCTTCAATGGTGTACTGAAAGGTGCACGGGGCCTTCCTATTTCCGCGTTGGTTGAGTTCACTTGGAACAAACTTGTTCAACATTTCCACAACCGGCGCAAAGAATACCATTATGAGTTGTCAGAGGGTAAGAAATGGAGTGAATATGTGATGACTTGCATAATTTAGCATAATTTATCACTTCTCAACTTTAAACTTTAGTCTAATTTTATTTATTTTTGTTGATTTTAGATTTCATTATTGTTATTTAAATTTTATTGCAGAAAAAAAGAAAAAGAAGAAAAGAAGGAGGCGCTGAACCACAAACAGGAAAAACGTTTTGGGCTGAAAAAAATGTTTTGGGCTGAACTGAAAAACGTTTTGGGCTGAAGAGAGAAATGTTTTTGGGCTGAAGAAAAGGGCAACACGTGAACTGAAAAAAAGAGGAAGGAGGCGCTGGACAAGAGGGAAACATAAGAAAGAAAAAGAGAAAAAGGCTGAAACAGAAAAAAAAGAAGAAAGGAGCGGCGCTGAAGCTAAAAGAAAGAGGCGCTGAAACAGAAAAAAGAAAAGAAGAAAAGGGGAGGCGCTGAAGGGCTGAAACAGAAAAAAAGAAAAAAAAAAAAAAGAAAAGCTGAAACTTGCAGTAGAGGCTAAACTGGGAGGACTGAGACGAGATATATTTTCAGCATTTATTTTTCTTCGAATCTCCTCAGAAAAATGATGGTGAATTCGTTTATGTTGAATTTGATTTTTAGCATGAACTAAATTTTCTTTATTCTAGGAAAACGATGTAATCTAGTTCTGAACTATGCTTGCTTTTCTATGTTAATTTGAACAAATTCTCTTCATGTTTGTCTGATTTATTCTAAGCTTATTGCTTCTAATTAACTGGCCATTAATTAGATGATTTTAATCTTGTGATTTGTTGTCGAAAGAGGGAATTATAGGATAGATCTTGAATAATTCAGAATTGGTAAATATAGAGATTGAAATACTTGTATGAACCTATGTAGTATTAAAATCGTTGGTCTTAATGCTTTCTTGCTTTATTAAATTGCATACTCTTGTGTAAAATGATGAACAAGAATGTTTCCATTTGACTGTCGAAAGAGGCTTTTGGAAGAGTTTGGAGATTGCTAACAAATAGAGAGAATTAAATTCAATTAGCTAGATGAGTAAAGCATGGTGAGGGATTAGGTGAAATCAATTTCCTAGAAATTTCTTTCCCATTAATTTGATCTTTGAACAACATCTTTCTTTTCCTTTGCGCACTTTCTTTAAATTGATTTTATTTTAAATTCCAATTACAAAAACCTTAGTGACTTCTCTAGATAAAATCGAGATTATTATAATTTTGGTATTTGTCAAAAGTAAGTTACCAATCCTTGAGGACGATACTCTTCTCATCACTTTACTATAAAACTACGATACTGTGCACTTGCAGTTTTGCACCGATCAATATGCCTTATCCACGTGGGATGGAAATAAGCGTAAATCTAAGAAACACTATCTCAAGTCATTTAGCAATGAAGAGCTGATATTTCAAGTAGTTACCCAACTCAACACGTGTAGTGCAGGAGGGGGAAACCACAGTTATGAAGTTCGGTTATGGGAAAGAACATACAGTTGTGGGAAATGGCAAAACATAGGGATCCCGTGTTCACATGCAATTAGAGTATGTGACTATTTACATATTGATTCGACCACATATATTCACCCATGTTATGGTTTGAACAATGCCCTTAACACTTATGAGCATGCATTTGTGGTTCCTAAGTCACAGCCATTGTGGAGGGATCCCATGAGGCCAAAGTGGTTGCCTAATCCAGCATTGTTGCGGGCCAAAGGTCGATCAGTGAAGTCAAGAATAAGGAATGAGATGGATGGAGTGAGGAATAAGGATCGAGAACCGGGATGGCGGAGGGAGGACGCAGATTTGATAGAGAGTCAACCCAAGCAGACATGTGGACTGTGTCATGCTTCTGGGAATAACTGCAGAAAATGTCCGCAGTCCCGTGGTGCTTCCATAAGCGGTCATATTCCACACTAGGTAGGTAGATGGCAAAAAGTTATACATCGGTTAAATAATTGTTGTTTCGTCGATGTTTACCTAATGTTTACTATCTTATCTCCTAACGTGATTACTCTACGTTTTTCAAGCATGCTTCCATGGACGACGTTTTTGTCGTGTGGACCGCCGATCTTAGGAAAAGTGACTACGTTGTATTGGCTCTATGTTAACTTTTTGGTTTTTGTTGAATATACTTGTAATTCTCTATCCAATGTACCTCTATGAAGATTGTGATTTGAGTAGTATGGTTAGAACTACAAATTAAGCGTGGTTGGGCATGTTTAGAATGTTGATATATTGAGAATGCATTTTGCTGCGATGTAAGTGCATTTGCATTGTAAAACCATGTTTATGCAGAGAGCGTAACAGTTTCTATAGTTTGGTGCCTATTGAGAACGCGTTTTGATGTAATTTAAGTGCATTTACATTCTCAGCTTCTCTGCCTCTCAATGAGTGTTTATGGATTACATTCTCAGCTTCTCTATCTCTGTTTCTTAGTAGGTGCATGCACACATTTCAGTTTCTGGTTTGCCTGCATGTCCAGGAAAAAAATAAAAAAAAATTCCCAATGAAAAAAATTTCCCAGTTTCTGGTTTGAGGAATGAGCAGAGCAAAATAGAGCAACAAAAAAAAAAATTCCCAGCGGAACTCGAGTCTATGAAACTCGAGTTCCACTGGAAAAAACAGAGCAATCTCTCGGCCTAAACAGAGCATTGAGCTTTTTTTGATCTCGAGAATTAAATACTCAAGTTCTTGTTGAAATATTTTTTAGAGAATCTCGAGTTTCAAACACTCGAGTTCTTTTTTTTTTTTTTTTTGTATTTTTTTTAAATCTCACATTTTTTTTTTCTTTTGTACAAATGAGTTTTTTTTTTTTTTTTTTTTCAAATGTAAGTATTGTGAACATAAGTTTGATGGAGGTTATTGATCATGATATTGTTATTTGTAAAAAACTACTAAAATTGTACAAGAAGAAGCTTATTTTTCTCTCAAAAAATAAAAAGAAAGAAAAGAACATAAAAGAAAATAAGAAGCTTATCTAGCCTTTAAAATTTAGGCGCGTACAAAAAGTTAATCTGATTTTGATTTAATTATATTTACAGCATTACCATGCTGGCATAATCTAGGGCCCAAGAATCCTTCATTGCATCAGTGGAGTTCTTTACCATACCCTGCTAAATCCACCAATATTTATAATGGCTCCATAGAGTATTCAAACACTCGAAAATTTAAGATCAGGAAAAGAGCTAACCATCTTAAAGTTCTGCATGGAGATGAATCCAATTTTGTTAGGACCTAATAATGTGAATTGTTTCCGCAAATAAGCAAGCTGAACTACAGTTAATGTCTTTGCAAGAGTTTGTTCAATTCTTTGCTCCATGAATCAAGTCTCCTCTTCTTGGTCTCCAATTCGTAATTCAGTTTTTCTTGTTCTTCAAATATCCTATGAACATTATCACGAACAAGCCGCTGCAACTTCCTTGTTTCTGATAAACAAGTCAAATGGTTAAAAATATGACTAGTTTATCATATCATATTTGTAAATTCCATAAAATTGATAAACTATCAGTTTTCCCAAAATCTTAAACAAGGCGGAAATAATGAATTTTACAGTCGAACTTAGGAACACCAACTCTAATACCATGCTAAACGACCACTATTTCCAAATCTTAAGTTTTTATGGCATGGTGAATTTAATCATTTAATTATTATTCTAAAAATAATCACTAGTTATGTTTAAATTGCTGGCATTATTTTGTGATCATCTCATTCCTTGGGTTCAATGCTATGAGCTTGTTTCAAGGTGCAACAATGAACAATTTCTATTCTTTTATGTCACATACAACCATAGATCTTATCATCTTGTCAAGGGCGTGGCCTGCCAATTCAGAAACAAGGAACAAAGTACAATCTTTTAATTTTTTTTGTTTTTCAAAGGAGATTAATTGAACAATCGTCAGACTGTTTGAATATTCAGTGCAACATACAACCTGTTTATATCATATAAGTTTGACTAAGCATAAAATGAAGCAAACTTTAGCAGATACATACAGACACTGCAAATGAGCATAATTCAGGGCCTGAAGGATGTATGAAGATTGCATCAACAAAGAAACACAAAGAAAGAGAATGAAGGTACAAACCTTCTTCAAAAGATTTGTGCAGCCTGTCTTTCTCTTCAAGCATCCTACTTAAGGACATGGTCTTTTCATTGTATTTATACTGTAGCTCATTCAGATTTTCATTTGTAATATCGATTTCATTGGCCAGGTCTGACACAACATTGTTTCTGCTTTGTGCTGCTTCCCTGTCAATATCAAAAACTGTTCTTAACTGCCCTTTACTGCGAAGGAAATCACCAATCAGCCCTTCAGCATCATAGTCATCAACGCGTGCACGCCACCCACAGCAGTTAGGGCCAAGATTTGTTTTTTGAGCATTCCACTCCTTTTTGCCATGATGCTCAATTTCAAACAATTTCTCAAATTCAGCACAATTCATGAAACCTCTCCAATCATTACTAAATTTTACAATGGCCTGTCCCATGAGGTCCTTCTCATTCGAGAATACTACAATTTCCACCGGTTGAAATTTCCTGAACCTTGTCAACCAGTGTTGAGAACCAAGTAAAATGTCTTTATTCTTATTGGTACATACAATGTTAACAACAATGCCCATCCAAGGCCATACGTATAGATCATCAAGCTTTGGAAGCAGAGCAACGGGTTGTGGCAAAACTGGACATTGCTAAAGGTCCACTTCACCTGCTAGATTAGTCTCCAAATACTTTGCTAGGGCAAGGTGGTTTGCCTTTTGTTTTGCAGATCTGTTGGCAGAACCCTTACCCACTCCTGAAGCATGTTGAAGCAAGTCCTTGTACTTGTAATCTTGCTTCTTCTTCCCAATACAGAATGGACATCTAAGGTTGCCATTCAAACCTTTGACTTTAAACTTTCCAGTTGTCAACTCCTCAAATGGTTTATCGATGTAATCATTGATCTCAGATTCACTGATATCTGACTCTTCAAAACTGTAGTCCATCTGAATTTTATAAATAAATCCAAATTCAGTGTTAGAAGAACAAAGAGTTTCGAAGTGAAAATAAAAATGCTAGCAATTATCAAAGAGTTTCGAAGTGAAAATAAAAACACTAGAAATCACACCGGCACAACTCGCGCATGGCTTATAGTCTACGAAACCATGATGGAAGGTGCCAGCCCATGATCACACTTGCTCAGCCAATGATATGCTTCCTTCCTTCAGAAATTTATCTGTTCCTTCATAGAAAATGTCATACAAATTTGAATATTTTAAAAGAATTTTTTTTTTGACATAATCCTTTTTTATTATTAAACGCTTGCTTCCTTTTTTATTATTAGTTATCAATGTTACCCTCCAGTCCGTGTAGCCCTTTCCTGGAATATAATATCCAGAAAATGGTATTGACACAAGCTAGAGTTTTATGGGCTGTGTAGATTGAGAGAGAAGGGAGGGAGAGTAAATTAGAGTTGGCCAGATATTAATTGGTGAACTGGATCAAGCTCGCACTGACCATCTATTTTGATAGAAAATACGATGTTTTATCTAATATTTTTCTTAGCCAAACCAATGTTTGATTGATTTCAATTAACCTCACTAAGGCTTAGAATAATTTGAAAAATACCTCCACATACATAGTGAAAGCCCCATCCATAACACATCACATAAGTCTCAGTTCCCTCAAGTTAGAACTGAAAAGATATGAGAAGCTGTGCATCACTCCGTACATCAATGGACAAAGGCATGTGGGAAATTAAATCTTGAAAATGAACAATTTCCTCATCTTTTCAGGAATACGGGGACCTTCATTTCAGCATCACTGAAAACAGGCCCATAACTAAATTAATGATCATGTTTAAGAAAGTTGACATGTGCCATTCTTCTTTCTTTTTTTTTTCTTTGTTTTTTTCCTTTTTAATAACAGTCCCCACACTACATGAATAAATTGCGTAGTTTCCAGTCTAGATGCAGAAACACATTGGACCACGTACAATTAGTAAGAATATGACAGCAATCATACACGAAGATGGCATAGACATTTACTCAAATGATTCCAAGGCCACATTTCCACAGATATTTTTATAAATTTGTTGTGAATTAATCTGAAAAATGGATGAGAATCCAAGTTGACACCAACCAATTTAGCCCCAAAAAAAGAGTTGCACACCCAACAAGACTAATAGGTATCACTAGCAAAGATCTAGCCGGAATACATTTTATATCTTTTCCGGCATTGATAAATCAATTTACAATCATTTTTTAGAAATCTAAAATGTTTAATTACAAAGGATGATGAAATTGACTAACTACAAAGAATTCCGTGCATGACAACAAATTTGGAAGGAAATAGAACACTATTTAGTAGAGCCTTATTCTGGTTTCAATTTTCCTCCTATATATTGGGCATATCTCAAGGTCTTCTCCACAATCGCAACATGTCTGCATACAAAGACATTTATAGAAGAAATTTGTTAAATGTTAATACATTTCCCTCACTTATCTCTTCTAAAGAGAATGAGCAAATGGAAGAGGAAAATTTACCTGGTGTCCACAACCATAGGCCATGTCCTTGCACGCTTACCACTAGATAGGTGTCGGTTCATAACTCCAACTCCAACTCCAACTAATATGATTGATAAAGGAAACTTGCTAGAGAAAAAAAAAAAAAAAGCATATAAGACAAGAAGACAACTGGCCAAAAAGCATTGGAGTAAATAAATTGCCCCATATTCACCTAGCTTCAACAATGGCATCGACAGTCTTCTGCTCTTGCGGACTTAGCTTTCCATGCTCAGTATCATCATCACAATCTTCATCTACACCAACACCATCTCTACACGAGTCACCCCCCATATCAAGCAAGGTATCAAGTGTAAACACAGCAGAAGCCCTAGCCAAATAATAAATAAATTACAACCTATAATAAATAAATAAAGATTCTAAAGTTCTAATAGAATATACAGTAGCTATTTCCAACATGTTGGGAAAACCATTTACAACCTCCTCAGCACACCTCACCAAATAATAATAAAATTACAATGAAAGAAAAACATTTGGCAAAGAACTGAAGGACTCACTAACAAAAATTCTATCACAAATTATTAGAAATAGCAGCAAGTGTTTGGAAGTACAGCATATGTTAGCGCAGACCAAAAAGCTGCCTTAAGAGACCAACCGAAGTAGAACAAAAATAAGATGACAATATATTAACTGCTACGCATACAATAAAACAACAGGAATAGAAAGGAATCAGCAATAACAATGTTACTAAAAGAAATGAAAAGGTTAGTAATGTACTTGAATCATTTAGCTTTTAAAATGAAAGAAGTTCAAAATAATAAGGAGGCATTCTTTACAACACGAATACAATAGAAAGTTTCCATGCCCTTGATAAGAAGAGTTTGCTAAAGGCAGAAGCAAAAAAGGTGCTCCTTGAAATAGGTTTAGTTCCATAATTTTATGTGCAGTCAGTTTGTACTGTGTAGCTCAATTTCTAAGACAAGTGCCGATTAGCAATTATGGATATAATTGTTGTGTAACTTGATTGAAAGTATAAGAATTCATTTTGACGAAATGTGTATGAAGATCTTACATAAAAAGTTTCCATCTTGTTGATATTTAGATTTGGGATGACATTCATACTGGAAAAGCTGTGGAGGATAGTGCCGTACTTTCAAGGTTCCTTCTTATCTCATTTGCAGACTTGAAATAATGGACGTTTCACTACTGGTTTGCTTTCACAGTATTTTAGCTCAGAAGAGGTGCTGAGACTGATAATTGTTGGAAACTATTTTAAAATGAGAAGCTAACTATATTAATTAAATTATGTTGTTCATGTTTGATTGTTTTTGTAACATGCAGGAAAAATCTGTTTCAGCGGCTTGTAATGAGTGGCGAAACTCAAGCTTAACAGCCGGTAGATATGCCTCCTCATTATTTTAAACCAACAATGAAAGAGCACATAGACATGAATGTAAAAATAAGTTTCAGAGTAGATCCATGGAAAAGTACCTGACAAAATCTCCTTTCAAAGCATGAGTGCCAGAATATTGAAGGCTTATGTCATCCCCATGAGTAGCCCACACTGAAGATACAAAAACAGGTATAAGTAAAATACAGACTTCACATAGTAGGAGAACCATGGAAAATATGATTGGGAAAGTGGACAACCATGAAAATACTCCATCAAAACCACTACCAAATAGTGGACAACCATGAAGATCATCATCTCCTCCAACGCCTTGAGCACTGTCTGCAGATCTTCACTACCAGACACTACAGCAACAGCCATCAGATTGATCACCTTGAGATTTGCTCATGACCACTTTAATCCTCTTTCACACCAAGCTGCCAGCACTTCAATGATCACCACCACCCCTAACACTATCACCACAGCCATTATCATTAATCTAAGGCTTCTCTTATTTGCATATGGGCTGACCAACTATGATTTGTTTTATGAATTGGAACAGAAGGAAAACAAATAGATATTCAAAAAAGAAGCAGATATAGTGTATTTCTGATGAATAATAAATACTTTCAAAAGGCTTAACTAATTGGTGCCTTCACAGAATCTTACCTTTGTGTTGCAAAATAAACAGGAAGTGCAACAGCAACACCCTGTAAAAGAGAACTGAAAGAATTAAGGCAAAATGACATATCTCACCATATAAATGTCATTTGTAATCAGAAAGACTGCTTTTAGCTCATCCCATGTAGGTTTTAGTACATGATTATTGTTGTTATTGCTATTATTTCTAAATATTACTTGCCTGAAACGTCTTTAGTTCAAGCTGGAACTACATAGCAACCTTATATTTTTTTGTAATTCTAAAATCTTGATGAAATGGAGTTTTTGAATTGCCAGAGATAGGAAGAGATTAAAACATTGAAAATAGTTTAAACCTCTTAAATAATATTAGGATAATCCTGATAAGCTTTCAAAAAGAGTTTTTTTTTAATCAAAATTTAATGCATCAGGGACCAATCCATTATGATTCTAATTTCATAACATAATTGAGAGCACTAACAGACCAAACACCAATAATACATGCTTTTTAATAGAGATGTCCAACACAATTTAAGGATGATTCTTTCATGGACCAATTTAATTGTGATTATAATATCATAACATAATTGAGAGTACTAACAGAACATACAACAATACTACAGCTTTTTCGTAGAGATATCCAGGTGAGAAGAATTTAAGAATTAGGGCAGTATTCACCTACTGTCTTGGACAATGTTTCCTACCAACTACAGCGAAGAACCATTAAATGAAACTGGCGCAATCAATCAAAGTAAATCTAATTTCTACCAAGTTTCTCTGCAATAAGTTAGCCATACAACTAAATCTGTACAGCAGATAGATTTGCCGAAGCAACTTGGATAGAGTTAGATTGGTGTCAGGCATTAACACATTCTTCACTTTGTATTGTCTTTGTTTTTCAAGTTTTCTACCTTAGTATTGTCCAAAATTCTAGTTTCCAAGTTTCCTGATATAAGTAAAATTGTTTGAGAAGTTGGAGAAAATATTTTTCTTAATCAAATATAAGTAAAAATATTTTTCTCAATCACAGTAAATCTAATTACTACCAGGTTTTTCTACCTTAACGTTGTACAGGTCTTGATTTGACTTGATAAATCTAATGGAAGTAAAGGACTGTCCTTTAAATTATCAAATATAACAGTCCGGAATTTTTTGGCAGTTAAAAGGTTGGATTTTACTGTTATTCATGGCATAGTGCAAGCATACAAAAGAACCAAAAGTCTGTTTGAAAATCAGATATATTACAGAATCAGAGAACACATACCTCTGGAATGTTGTGCAGAGCAATGGCCAAAGCCAAGTTGACACCAACACGAAGACCTTATGTTTAAAAAAAAGATACAAACTAGAAATCTTAGTGGCATGTATCAGTGTCTATTTCTCTCATGATATGAGCGTTCAAAATCTATTTGTTTTGTTAAGAAATGGCATTGAATGGATCCACTACAGACGTTCAGAAATGGCATTCCTTCAAGACTAAATCCATAAAAACTAAATTCTTGTGAAACAATGCAGTATTTATTTAATGAGTTCCAGGAGCACACATTAGCAGTTTCACCTTGTACGCAAATCAGGTAGAATGAATTCAAACTATTTTAAGAACGTAAAATGGGCATAGTTTTTATAACAGTCGCCTAAACTCAACTCATGCAGAAATATCAAAGGATTGAGCATCAAGAACCAAGAGAAAGATTGCCACAGAAGTCAGAATTTTATCAGCTACAGAATGCCCCATAGTTTTATTTTAATTGGATTGGATGCTTATAGGTTTAGAGAAAGACCAAAATGTTTAAAAGTGTAAAGAAAGGATGAAAGAAAGACACTTAGGGCATGTTTGGTAGACTGTAATAGGCGCTGTAATGTAATAGTTATTCCTATGGTTTAGTTATTCTTTAGTTTGGTTATGTTTTTATTACAAGGAATAGTCATTCCTTATGAATAGCTATTTTTCAAAATGAGGAATAACTATTCCCCTTTAAAAGGTTGTATTAGCTATTCCTTAGTAAGCGCATTAATTTCAAAACTTAATATATTTCTAAATAAACAAACTTTCCATATACATTTAACAATTATAAAAATAAAAAATCATAAAAAATAATACATTTCTCTCTTAAATTTAAAAATAATAATTTTTAAGGAGATATAATTGTATGAGTAAGATATTTCCTAAAATAAATCTTAAGTTTCATTCTAACGTTATAACTCACAACCAAACTAATGAATAGGTTTAGTTATTACATTACAACACATTTTATTCCAAGTAATAAAGATTACAATTTCCGTTGTAATCCTCATTCAGTGTACCAAACGTACCCTTATAGTTATAGCACACAAACTTGATGGTAATTCTGAAAACAATGCTGTTTAGGTCATGCACAATAAAACATAAGATAATAAATTCCTAAACAGCTGGTGTGCTATATATTAATTCATTGGTGATAGACATAGTTATCTCATCTTTAACACATTAATATTAAGAATCATAAGTAATTCCTCTCTCTCTCTCTCTCTCTCTCTCTCTCTCTCTCTCTCAAGAATAATAATAGTTTAAGAACATTTTCTCCTGAAGGTAATTCACAATTGGACTATGTGAAATAAAACCGGAACATCTAATTCGAAGTTAGTACACTTCTCATATTTAACTCAACAGTCACAATAATAAAGTACCTTCATTGACCCAAGAAAAACTGCCATTCCTTCAGGAAAATTGTGCAAGCTTATGCCTACATGTCGTAGGAGACAAGTTTTTCATTAAACTGGACTGATACAAGCACCAGCTTACATAGAAAATAAACAATAACTCAGGAAATATGAATTCTTGAAATCTCAGCAAAGTTTCCAAGTGCAAAGAAGTTTAGTTTAACCATCAGCTATACAATTTTGCAGGCAGATTAATATGCATTAGTTGGCACCTTTGTTGAAGCAGCCATTCAAAGAAATATTATTAAGGCAAAAGAAAAAACTATGGGATACAGTCTGGAGAAGAGACCATATGAAACTATTTCCTACTTTTAATTGATGATATAATAGCTAAAGATTATTGACAAAACAAACAAATAAATTAGTTTGATCTTTTGACATCACTCAAATAAAACAACGGAATGATAAAATTGAAAGAAAAAGTAAAAGATAGATGACTTTGGAGTTGGCACCTATGGTTATTAGCACCAGACCTTTGGGACAATTTCAAAAGAGCTTTCATTCATCATCAAAATAATCCCTCCATCCATAGGAGTACATTATTTGGCTTATATAGAATACTAGACACTAATTCTAATTGACTTGGGAAATCTCAATTATTGAATTGAAAAATAACTTTGAATAAAACTAATAATAAACCTAATTAACTACTAAGACCAAAAATAAAAATACAACCGACTCCAAAATCAAATAAGACTAATTAAAATAAACCTTCCCTTGTGCTTCCTGCATAAAGTGCAGCATGAAACATCAATGATGATGGGGTCCATCTGATATGAACTACTCAGAATTCCAATTGGCAAATTACAATACAAAAGAGCACCCAACATGGGCTAAAAGAAGCTCCTTTGTCAAAGAAGAAGTGGGAAATAGCTTACTCATGCAGCTAATATTGATGTTTCCCAATCAAATGGGAAGTTTTGTTTGGCCTTGTCAGCCTAATAGGTGGTAGAAAAATGTACATGACAATGGGATTCAGCATTTCAGCTCAAACATTATCCCAGACATTATTTTCTATTTGAGAAATTAAAGTAAAGTCTTCCATTATCAAAACACAAAGAAGACTCCTCTAAAACATAAATGAGAAATATAACTCTTTTTACACTAAGATCGAGCACCATAAATCAATTAATCAAGCAGCCTATGCCTCTACTCAAAGATATATCACTTAAAGGTTAAATAAATTAACCAACTATATTTCTAAATTCCACAAATTAAATGCAATCAATTTTGGAATAGTTTTAATAAGAAGCTAGGAGGAGAATTAACCATGTCCATATGATTGTCATACCTACGGCTGTAACAATCCCACTGAATAAAACTTGGCGGCGATGCTTTTTCATAATGTCCTTGCCCCCTTCATCTCTAGTTTTCTGCGCTCAAGTCAGTGGAAAACTGTCAACTACTTGTATTATGTTGAACCATTAAAGAAGTATTCAATCATATGCAAGTAGATTAAGAAAATATTTATCAGGTAGATGAATATATCATTCATACCTTTTTACTATCTGAAACCGGGGCAAGTGTTGGTTTTGGAATAAAATTGGCAACAATAGCAAAAAATAAGACACCTGCAAAAAACTGACTTTCCACAAATGGAGAATTAAATTATCATAACAAAAATGAAAAATTATGCCACAAAAATGAAGCATATGAATTAGATGAACATTGAAGTTTATAGCTAACCCAAAGGTTTCCTTTTAAGAAGCCAATAGAGTTAATAGCATTGTGAGCCAAATCCAGAAATGAAATACTCAGCATCAGACCTGCCGCAAATCCTTGCAAGGAAGAGATGATCATATTGCAAAAGAATCTCCCAACATTAAGCATCAATGGGGAAGAAAGTTGAATGTGATCAAAGTAGAGATCGCTGTTCCACAATTATACAATCAGTTAATATAATTAGGAGCTTATCTGGAAAAGTAACATACTTGGATTAAACATTGACTAGATTAGAAAAATAGAAATTACAGCAATAAGGAAACGAGTGGTATCACTGTCCCAGGGCTATACAGATTTTTGGATTAGAAATGAAGAGGTTGAGTACTGCGCTAACCTGTAAAATCCCAAGCATCTTCAAATTGGGAGCCTGATTGAGAATTACAAAGAGTGCACCTGCTCAACATTCCATAAATTAAAATTAGATTAGGAACAAAAGCTAATATGGAATTACTTATATTATTCACTGAGTCCACAAAGTAACCAGAACATATTAGAAGGTTTCCAATGATAATGCTTCTAACATTTTTAGGATGTTTGAGCTTGCTAGAATTTTATAAATCAAGGAAGAGGCCTATATTAACACCAAAACATGCATGACTCAGATATACACACATACAATGCGGGTATGTGTGTGTGTAATAAGATGCCAAGATAATAATAAATAATAAATATTTCTAATACTCATTATTTCAGAACATGAAATTGTAAGCATATGAATGTGACAAAATTAAAGAAGAAAATGGGGGGGGGGGGGGGAGAGAAGAAGAAAAAAGAAAGAAAAAATCCTCTTCTAGATAACATTTAGGATCCATGAAATCTTGATGAAGAACATGTAATAAAATACAAAAAGAATAATGCTTGTATTAGGAAAAAATATTCTACCACACTAAGGTGTCAATGACCATAACAGCAAGTTGATTTTGGAACATAAGACTGGAAACTTCAAATATGAAGTTTTCTGCATCCGGAGGCAATTCATAGAGAGACATTGTTTTCGGTCACTCAGTCGGATTATATTGGCTACTGGTCTATGCACTTACTCAAGGTTCACCAATTTTGCGTTTTTTAACCCTCGTGTAATGTTTGGGTGGTGGAGGAGGCTGCGGGGCATCATCCTTAGACTCATCATCGTGCTGCAAATTCCATTAGATGCATGCAATCAATATTTGGTGTAATGATAAGAATAAAGTGAACTACAAAATAATTACATTGTAATTAATGTTATCATACCATAGAGCTGCCTCGGTGTCCTATTTTGTGTCCACCTGTCCCACAAGTGGGTGCTCTTCTAGTGCGTTGCAGTCTAGCTCGTGGGGGTGAGGGCTGATGAGGGGGATGCTCGTCCGGTACATCAGTATGTGGCTGTAGAGTGTCAATCCCAACCGGAGGTCCTAAAGGGTCGGATGAGGTAGGTGGGTAATGATGCTCTATGTAGAGGCCAGGAATGGGTGCACTAGAGCTGGTGGATGGGTACGAGGGTGTCTCGGAGAGTATAGGAAGGGTCAAATTTTGATCAATATCGAGATCAAAATTGGGCTACGAAGGTGGGGTGGGTGAAGGGACCTCGGGCTGAGGAGATGCATCTACCATGGGTGGAGGGACCTCAGACTAAGGAGATGCATCTGGGATGGGTGGAGGGACCTCGGGCTGAGGAGATGCGTGCGGGATGGGTGCAGGCATCTCAAGACTAGTTACAACCCAAGGGGTTGTTGCACGCCGACCATGGCCCCTGGCTGCACTTGTGCTTGCTGTAGCAGGCCGACCACGGCCCCTAGGTGCACTTGTGCTTGGGCTTGCTGTAGCAGGCCGACCACGGCCCCTAGCTGCGCTTGTGCTTGGGCTTGCAGTAGCACGCTGACCACGGGTCAGTGTACTTACGGTGCAGCGCTTGTGCTTGGGGTTGCAATAATTGCTGGTTCAATCTCATGCCCATTGTTTGCTTGCCCATTTGCTGCAGGACCACCACCAAGCCCAGCCACATTATTTAGGACACACCAGACATGGTTGTGAGCTCGGCTGCCTTCAGGAAGCATCTCCAACAAAGCTAAATGGCTTTCAATCTGAAACGGAGAAAGAACCAGTACAATCAGATTTGAGACATTTATGTATCAATTAATGAATGGATAATATAGTACTTATTAATCTACTCAAATACTCAACTAAGAACTAACAGTTTTATTAGAATACTATATGTAACAGAAAGTCTTTAATTGGATGTCAGTCAAATCAAACCAGATTTGCTGAAAAAAGAAATCAATCGATTCTACGTTCGTACATGTACTAAAGAAAAACGAAGCAGGCAATAAAATCTAATTAGAACACATTACCATTATATCTAATTTAGCGCTGTTGCGGTCAACTTACTTTCGAGTGACCGGACGGTACCAGCGGTAATAGGCATGATCGCAGGGCATCTCACCAATCTGAGAAGGTGCATGACAAAGTTGTTGTTGTCTCATATCCCATGAAAGGATATACAATCCATGCTCCTCCCTCTAATTCTTTTCCACCTTCCGACGCAAGTCTATTCTATGCAGTCTATCATCATACACAACATGGTCAGGCGGCTCCTGCGCCAACCCAAACTGTCGAAGGACACGGTTCAGGTGGTGTCTCTCTACTATGCAAAAACACACAAGCGGCACCCTTGTTATCCACGTATCCCTACCTACAACGCAGAACTCAGGAAGGTGGCTGAAGTTTGCCTCGTATGGCTGCCACACAATCTACAATAGAAACAAAAAATAATTATCATAGCATCTTCAAATGTGAAATAAGGGAGAATACATAGATAAAGGGAAAAACAAAAATTAAAACAGAAGATATGTTAAAGGATGAAGCAATCATGTTCTTAAAGAAAATTAACATAACCAAACAGAATTTTTGAATATTATTACCTGGTTCGGCTGCATTCTAACTAATTGCTCGCGATAGTGGATCAAGGCCGTGTTGGATGGCCTACTCTTCGGGCTTGGCACCCGCACCCACCTACAGTTACGAGCGAATAACATAAGATAAGATAATACCATTTAGTTAGTAAGAAGAGTACATTGCATAACACACTAAATATCAGGAAAATACTTACTTAAATGCAAGTGGAGCATTTGGCCATGGGCCATAATCACATCCAGGTGGGGGCTCTATCCTCAGGCACAAGAATGGCAACCTTGCCCATGCCCAATACTGGACCAAGGTGCACGCCCCACCAATCTGCAATGCCCCTTTCTCGCTTGCCCGACACAACTCTCTGTACAACCAGGCCAAGCAACCACTACCCCAACTATACTGTGGCGGATCACGAAGGTTCCGCAGGAACTCCAAAAACATCAGATGCACCCTATCTCCCGACTTGTCCATGAAAAGCTTATCCCCTAGTAGCGCTAAAATATAGCACCGGGCATACTGGTGTATCTGAATCTCTGTTGCGTCATGATGCAGTGGCTCTGCAATGGCGTCGAGAAGGCGGCTGGTGAGAATTCTTTGCCCCACCAAAGTTTTGTTGTCATTCGCCGGAGTAAAACCAAGCAACTCCATGCACAGATGACTCTAATCCCCATCCACCACAGTAGTCGGCCCAACCAAGACCTCATCGTCTATAGGAAGTCCGAAAATGACCTCCACATCTTGTAGGGTGATTGGCATCTCACCATGTGGAAGATGGAACGTATGAGTCTCTGGCCACCATCACTTAACTAGAGCCGATATTAGGCAATGATCTATCTCTCTGGAAGGGGCCCTAAACAATCCTTTCAGCCTTACCAACTTGATAATGTCAATCACCTGATTATCTTGCATCTAAATGCGTGCCATCTCCTTAGTGCGACCACGGCACGTAAGTGGGCCCGGGTCCTGCAAAATCGATACAAAATTATCGCAGTTGTTAGAACTAGATATAAAACTTTGAAAGAACTTGCTAACTAAAAGTCAAAGACAACGTAAAAATTAAAGCAGTTGTTAGAACTAGATATTTCACATCGCCATTCCAAATGTCCTCTTATCGATGATATCGTTGTTGCGTCAACAATGACTCATTTTGGGGACTAGGGTGCACGATCTCTGGCTCCTCATCAATCCGAGGCTCCATACTGCAAAGTGTGCTACTGCAACACATTCAGACATATCTTTGAGGATTTCTATCATTCAACTAAGCATAAATCTATAATTTTTCCATGATAGAAAGTTAACTATCTAACAATAACCCAAATTACAGTTGACCACATTCTTATATGCAAAGTGATCAAACCAAGTAATCAAAAATCAAAACAAAAAAATAAAATCTATATATTACTAAAAGCTGAAGCGTAGCGTTTAATGCTGCTGCTCTCACGTTGCGCCACATCAGCTGCCACGTCATTCTTTTTTTCTTTTTCTTTTTTAAATATAATTTTTCCTACAATTTTAAAATGGTTTTTACAATTTTCAGCCCTATAAATGCAATCCACTACTTATTTATTTACTTCCACTATCACCCTATAATAAATCTAGTCCACTACTTATTTATTTACTTCCACTATCACTCTATAATAAATCTGCATAATTAATCCAACCCACCTCTTATTTATTTAGTTCCACTATCAAGCCCAACCCAAAGCCTTTTCAGTTCAGCTTTAGGATTTTGTGTGAGCTTTTCAGCTTAAAAAAAAAAAAAAAAAAAAAAACCTTGAAGCCTTTCAAGCTTTAGGGTTTTTTTTTTTTTTTTTCTTTCCAATTTTCCTATAATTGTTTTTAACATTTATTTTTTTAATATTTACACTTCTCTAACCTTTCTCTCTCCCTTACCATTTCATCTCCCCACTACTTCTTCAATCTTTCTCCCTCCCTTACCTTTTCATCTCCCCACTACCCTCTACATTAATATCATTCTTCCTCTTTCCCTTCATCTTCCTTTATTTTTGTCTCTTCTTATTCACACCTTCTTACTATAAATTTGTCACTATCTCTTCTATTCTATGCATAGTTTTCCCTTACATAAAAAAAAGGTTCCCTCTCTCTCTCTCTCTCTCTCTCTCTCTCTCTCTCTCTAAATTTTTTGGTGGATTTTTTTTATTTTTCTAGCATCTCTACTTTAGGTTGATAATTTTTTATATTCTTTAAAACTCTATTTTGGGTTAATGCGATTTAGTTTTGTTTTTTAAATTGTTGTTGTTCTTTTTATTTTTTATTCTCTTTGATTTTTAAATGTTATCCTATTGCGTTCTAAAGAATTAAATATAGCATATAAAAATATAATATTATTCTATTACATAGCATGATTTGGATAATTTGATATTTATTCTGTTGCATAGCTTGATTTTTTATAGTGCTCAATTTAGATGTTAAACTATGAGACTTTACTAATTTTTGTTTATTTTCTAATCCTTTGTGGTAGACAAAGTACTCTTAATAGTTGTATTAGAAGTACTCTATAATGCCATTTATTTAAAGAACAGCAAAGGTTAGCCAAACGAAAATAATTGGATAGGTGACAAATTTTAACTTTTGCAATTTTATTTTAATTATTATTATTTTATAACAATGCATGTATAGAAATTTAATTCTTAGATTTTGCTAATAATTGTTTATTTGATAATATGTTTTGGGTTGCCGAAATTATAATTTCTACAAAGAAAATAACCTTAATAGATTATCAAAAACAAAATTTTATCCTAATATTGGTTCAATTAATCATTGTTAAGTTTTATTAATTTTTTTTAGTTTACGTTTTTTTGGTGTTTTGAATTGTTTCTATATTACATTTATGATTGTTCTTATAATAAATAAAAATATAATAACAAAATACATTACTCATTATTAGATTAGTTTAAATTGTAAAAATTTTTTTTAATAAAAACACCATAAAAATAATTATCACGCGCAACGCGTGGGTTCACGGCTAGTAAAAATAAAAGCTAAGCCAAATAGATGTGTCAGTTGAAAGTCAATTAAGTGTAATCAGCGATCAAAATATTTGGAAATATATTAATCTGTTAAATGTTATTGGGTTTCTTTTCACTCATTTTACCAGCCACCATTATTTAGCTTTTTGTCGAATTGTTTTAACTGGAAGGTCAGCAAACACTACAAGTGATCACCCTAATACACAAAGATTACATCCAATTGTGGGGGTCAATATCAGGTGCAAAGTGATAGGGGCTTCCTTAAGAAACTCAACGGAACTGAACTTCAATGAAGCAAAGAAAAACCATGTGTAGCAGCAGTTTTATGGAATGAAATAATTGTGCTAATTGTGCTAATTGTGCTGATGTATCTTCATAGACCAAGAACTACAATACTTTCAAATCAAGCAAATCCCAAAGAGTTAAACAAAATCTTCCATGTGAGATAGTAAGAACAAATCTATTCATACTGAAAATAAAAGAAATCTATAGTAAAAAATTATTGGAGTTTTCATACTTTGAAAGAACTACAATATTCTTTGGAGGAAAAGATTGGGCAGATGGTGCAGATTGATCACAGTGTTGCATCGGCAGAAGTCATGAAGAAGTACTTGATTGGTAAGTATAGTAAACTTCACCTATCTTTATTAGTATTTTTCTGCTAAGACTTAAGAGGAAAGAAGGTTAAAAGGTGTAGCATTATTTATTTCTCTGTTTTGGGCAGGGAGTGTATTAAGTGAACGAGATTCCTTTTTAAGTCCAAAGACCATTGGCTCAAGGTGTTTCAACCCTTTCTTTTTTCCCTTAGTCAAACAAGTTCAAACTAGTTAGGAATTCAGAGTGCTACATGAAGCAACGTCAATTAAATACAACTTCCTTCCAAACAGCACTAGAATGATTTTCAAACACCTGTGTCTCCTATATCCTATGCAAAGTCTCTATTTTTCCACATTCACAATAATTATCACTTGTAGCTTGCCAGATTGCATTAAGAATGTTCACATTGAATTAAAAGATTAACTTTTCCTATGAAGCATAAATGATTAGTAATTGCTACAATTGCATATAGAACAGTCTTGGATGAGCAGCAGTGCTGGCTCTGTGCCTGAGAACAAACCACTAGTCTTGATCAAATTTTGTAATTAGCTAAGTTAGTCTTCAATTACACTACCTACTGTAATTAGCTGGTGCATGGCTTCATATGAATTACAATTGTCAAAATTTTGATACTAAATCAATCTAGTCCACATGCAAGGATCAGCAGTCACAAAAACCAGTTACTATACTTTCAACTAAAATCCAATTTTTATCTTCTAATTACCCTATACTGGATCAATTGGTATACCTACCTACTCTCTCCAAAAGTTACTTGTGCAATAATTTCCGAGCAATAGAAATTTGGTATCATTCTCTCATGATCACCAACAAATTTCAATATTTACCAGTGTGTTCCTGTCTATGGCAATCTATGGGGCACATGATCTTCATAACACCTTCTAGCCACTCGGATACATCTCATTGCTTTCCACCAGGAAACCAACCTCTTCCATATCTGGTCTAAGGATCTCTTTAATAAACCTGCCCCTAGTTATTTGATGGTTCATATCTAAAATTTGTATAAGTTCAAACAAGCACCTACAAGGATCACATAGTTTTAAGAGGGACAAATCATGTACTCAAATACACAAAAACACATATTGGACAAATTATTCCTTTCAAAATAGAATGGTGATCCAGCAACAGTGAACATGTTAACAATGTATGTGTGGCTGAAATGAAAACACAGAAATGCAGTAAATATTCCTCTCTAAAGCATGTAGTAAGTCATCATTTTGACAAGCATCAATGAGCTCGATGCAGATTAGGTAGAGACGTCACAATGCAATAGTGGAAGGAACTGTATGGTCAAGATGCTTTTTCTCATGGGAACTATCAATCTGAAATTTGATATGGACCTTGATTTGAAAGTAAAAGAATTTTCCAATTCATTTTTTTGAAAATATGATACTATAAGCTACAAACACGAGGAGTTAATCTATCATTTTCCTTCACATGCAAACCAACACAGTGGCAAGCATAAGAACATGGTGATACAAATCACACAATTTTTTTTTTTTTTTTTTTTTGAGAAGAAGATCACACACAGCTTGGTTGCATGCAGTGAGGGAAAACATGGAAAAATGTTTAAGAACCAATCACAGAAAATTAACCTAGGGCCAAAAATTGACAAATTTGGGGTTTAGATTATTGAAAACTGCCTCCTCCAATTTAAGAGAAAATTCAAGTTAAAGGATCCATGACACAGGCCAAAAAGTTAGAAATAGCATCAACTTGTATAACTAGAATCAAAGTTTGAATTACTTAAGAAATTGACACTTTCTTTTCCTTGTTCATCCATACCTAGGGCTAGGGGCTGAGATGTTTATGACAATGACTTAGAGGTTACATTTGTTAGCAATCTTCAAACTCCATTGTGGCCAGAGCATGTCTAACAAATATATGTCACATAATCTTTGGTAGATTACTGAGTAGAGGTGTGTCAAGGCAGCAGACTGCACAACCTCCAAAACCAAGGAGACAGGAACATGGCTAATATATAGAAGTATTTATTATTCTTCTTTTATACATCATGGTAAACTTAACACCCATCTAATATGGCATCTTTTATGCAAGCACTTCATAAATATCAAAATATCATCTTAAATATGAACTCATTCAGAAAATAAACATAGAATTTGTAATTTTGGGTACATTATAAGCCAGACTCAAGAACTGTAACATCCAACACAGTAGCTTTGTAACAGGGAAAAACGAGTTTCCATGTCATTGTGCACAAAAGCTTTGATGGGTTCCAATGAATGGCCAAAGGGTTTGCATCACCATCATTGGACCAGGCAACCAATAATAACACAACACAGATTCAGGCAATTCCTTTATTAAGAAAATTGCCTCTACCTCTCTCTTCCCTCTTTAGTTTGAGTGGTGTAAAACTGAGTGTCAAAACAAGTTGAAGTAACTGACTCATCAGGTTGCTTAAAAGTTAAGAAGCATCCAGATAAGATACCAAGACTTTTAGGGATTCAACTCAAGTGAGCTCCACCTAGTATAATGTTTTTTCCCCTGATAAAGGAATGGAACTACAGTTAGCTCTTTACTTATTCCTTAGTTTATGCATAAAAGCACATAATTAAAATTAGCAAACAGGAGCGTCCACTAAACTATCTAGTATATTGCACAGCACAATGAGCATTGGTTTTGGGTTCAATCACTGTGAATACAATATCATGTGGACCCTTAAGAGTCATGCATTATTTCAATTTAACCATTTTGCATCTTTAGGGGAACAATCAGTTTAATGTTTAGTAAAAAAACGTAGTATTCAACTTCTTCTATTGATGAACATAATTTTACTGATTCTTTGAATCTCTTTGTTCAGTCAATGTTTCCAATTACTTTTTGAAAAGTAAAAAAAAGCAACCCACTTAATCAGACTTTAACAGTCATTGTCCAATTTCCTTTTTTCTGTTCCCCAATTTTCTCAGCAACCAAAAAATATGTCTCTCCTACCCAAAACAATCTTAGAAAGCACATTTTAAGAAAACACCCATTGAAAAAAAAAAGATCATCATAATATTGGTGTACTTGTGAAAACCTAAAGAATATCCCCTACATCAATTGCAAACACCAATTCCAAGGCTTCCAACTGCAACGGTGTTAGTTTACTTGAAGTACCTAAAGAATTGATTAAAAAGAAAAAATATATATTTTAGGTTTATTGAATTGTAAAGCCAAGCATTCATGAATTTATCAAGTGCATCTTATCAACAAGAAGTTTGCCCCAGAGTAATAATAATAATAATAATAACAAATGAAAAATCTATATTCATTTGTTACCTAGTCCTTGGTAGGCAGGCTGTTGGGTTAGAATATATATCATTGCAAGGAGAACACCACACCAGATAAGCATTTTGATCAAAATGATCAATCCTATTAATATCCAAGAAAATTTGACTCATCAAACAGCTTATGTTCAGCTATGTTTTTTCATTACAATTAAATGAAGAAACTCTTTTTTATTTTATTGGTTAGACATGCACCTGGAAGATATTGAACTCATGACCTCACCCTCCACTTTACTCTTTCAAGGGGAGGATATGCAATTTGAGCTAGAGTTCATTGAAAATTAGATGAATATTCTATAATATCATATTGTTATCAAAGGCATACTATCAAATGAGAGAAGATTCATATCATAAAGAAACACGGGAGAGACTGCTATCATAATAAATTCAAATAACTTTTACAAACTTAGGTAAAACTATGAGGCCAAACCTTACATTTAAATAGAACCAAAGCAACCCGGTTATTAGTATGTCAACAAATTTTCTCCAGTTAATGTGCAAAAGCAAAAGCAAAAGACGTGAAAAAAGGTACCTACCAAAAAATGCCCCCAAGTACCAAAGAGCCAGGTGGTAATCAATTACCAAAGCAAGAGCGACAAGAAAAACCTAAAGAAAATGCAACTGAGATTACAAATAAGAGACAAGAAGTACGACATTGAAAATATACTTCAAAACTATGCATTGCTCCTGTAGAAGCATGCATTTGGTACAAATACAGGTTTAAGTATTCACATCTGATCAATGATTGGATAACTAACAGTCATGCTTGCATATATTATAAGAACCAAGCAAAATTAGGAAATGGCAATGAGAGATAAACACCTTTGCAAAAAACAGCATGTCAGCAATAAAGGCCTCCCAAGTTTCTTGTCTAACAACCTCATTTCGGCTATTGTAGTAAGATTTTGACAGAACAAAAGTGCCAATCTCATCACCGAAGCTGCTGTGCAGAGGGGATTTAAATTTTTCTGCAGACGATGACATGATGCCGCTAAAACTTCACCTTTATTGTTCCTTGTGAGAAAACCAAACCCCACAGAGTTGCTCTTCCTAGATTGAGAAATTGCCAGGTTAAGTTTATGGATTGAATCAGAAGCTGGAGGCTACCACTTTGCTGTCTGAAGCTTAGAACCCGAGTCTGCCTGTGCTGCACTTCCACAAACTCTAATCGAAAAGTATCAGCTCGAGCCTACAAATCCTTGGATGAAGGAATTTTGCTCTCAAAAATCAGCTTGTTCCTGCCTTCACGGAACTTTAATATGACATCTACGCATTAAAATTCTGTGAAATATACAATAAAATTTGTATTATCTATAAATAATAAATTGTGGTGGGATAAATTTAAATTGCAGCGTATGTCTATTTTTTTTTTTTTTTTTTGCTAATGGGGATAGTAGTCAACACCATTGGTCATGATTGCTTATCAATTCCATTAGGTTTTCTTTCTTAAACTTGTAATCATTCCATGATATCAGAAGTAAAACTCACATGTTATTTACAACAGACGTCATGACAATAAAAATAAGATTAGACATGCGTAATATGCAACTATCTTTCTTTCTTTCTTTTTCCCACCTTTAACTTTCTATCATCATAGATGTATTCTAATTGACTGACTAAGGAGAAATTTAACACAATTGGGTAGAATATCCTTTGTCCCCAAAATACACAGGTGAGCATCTTCATTACAATACAAGTATTGTAGACAAAAGGTGCTTAATAATTTATGTAAACACTCTGAAACCATATTGCAAATTGTCCAGAAATACGAACATAACAATGATGTAGCCATAAAAGGAGTTTAACATAAACAACTACAATCCATTTTGACATAATAAACTAATTCCTTACTAAGAAGTTAAACACTATCAAAAAGCTTTGCTGAATCTTTTCTTTTGCTAAGTTAAAGTCTGTTACTTATTCACAACTCATCATTGACCACGATTGCACAAAGTCCTGCAAGAAATTAAGAACTATAAGTGCATTATTGAATAATCACTAAAAGTAGATAAAATAACACTAATTAGTGTAGTAACCATATAGGAAAAACCTACATCTTTTTTTTTGTGTGTGTGTGGATAATTTAGAAAAAACCTACACCAATAATTTCAGTTTTTTGGAATTTACATATTAAGAAGCACTCCAAGCCTTTACCACATGAACATGCACACTAAGGGGGATGGGGGACCAAGGTAAATGATCTAAAGTATAATCCAATGCCAACAATTATATAATAAGAATATTTTTTAGTACTTAACAAAGGGAAATTGATTCTTAATGAAAAATAGAGAAAAAAAAGGTAATTGTAAAGAGACTACACAGGGTTCCAAAAGAAAATATGAAAGTAGATATCAAACAATTCATGGTAAGACAAAGAACACAAATACAATATGACATCAACTATATTTTACAACCAAAACAAATATTTGAAAGTAAAGCCAAAGCCCACCAAACAAACCACAAAATACTACTATGAGTAAAAGTTCATATCATCCATTAACATTCTCTAAAGGCTAAGATACCAAGACCAAGAGACGCGTCGAACCCACCTTGTGTATCGAAGGTGACATTAGGGTTAGGAAGTTGGAGAATCTTTCTAACACAAGGGTTCCACAGATAAAATATGTCAGTGCATGTGAATAAATCATCAGAAAGGCAGAGCAGACCGTCAGAAGTACCTACCAGATGGAATACTGGGCAATATAAGACTCAAGGTCTGGACCGTGGAAAGGGAAATCTAACCTTGTGTGTTCTTCTTCAGTGAAATCATCATCATCATCATCATCATCATGATGCAATGTATGCACTTCTCTGTCACCTGTGGGTACGGTACCAAACATTTCAAATGGTTGTGTGGGAAGCCTGAAGAGGAGGAGGTTTTTGTGGGAATGGTGGAGATGGGTTGAAATGAAAGTTGGGTTTTTGATTAGGGATTTCCATGTTTTTGAGACAGAGGTAAAGACAATGATGGATTTGATACGTAGGCAATTTAAAATATGGGTAAGAATCTCATCAGGTAAAAATCCCCATCTCTACTTATTGTTTGACATTGCTGCTTAGCTTAGCTTAGCTTTCAAAGAGAGATGAAGAAGGTTAGGGATGAAGGTTGTGGATTGAGTGGAGTGTAGCTGTAGAGTGTGGCTAGGAAATCAAACAAAACACACAGATTTGCACTTAGCATATACCAATTCATATAGTCACCTTGGCTTATAAACCTTGTCCAACTAATTTTCTTGAGCCATGGCCCATGGGGGCAATAAATTGTATGATCCTATTCCACTGTCAATTACTAAGCATGCAAATCTTGAATCTTGAGTCTAGTTGGAAATAACCTTAGTAGCACACTGGAATTGGACTTGCTTTTAAAGCTTACAAATTTTAGTGACCTAAACCTTTCAAGAGTCCAAAACTAAAGTTTTTAATATTGGCTACATGTTTGCTAAAGTTACATTTACAAACAAAGTTCACACTATTAATGTGCATTGATCCATCACTTGTTTCCCATTTACAGGCTGCAACTATATTTTTAATTTCTAGATATTGCGGAGTATCTTTTCACTTTTTTTTCTTTCTTGTTGATGGTGCAAGTTGTGAGAGCCCTCTTTCAACAAAATCGTCCACTAGCTATAAAAACTAAAATCATCAAATTTGGCAAATACTAATTGTGGAAGCAAGAAATTAACTCGAGCTTAATTGCTTGCTTATAATCACAATTAATTTCTCTGATGGGTTTCTCAAAAAAAAAAAAAAAAAATTCTATTATGGGTTCAATACAATCCGCAATGGGAAATTTGAATAAAAACTAAATAAGTCTTTGCTCTGAAAATAGTGTCAAGGACTTTATTCATATAATTTTACTGTTACATTCCTCACTGTGTGTTTCACTCCTCTCTTTCTTTTCTTTTTGCTCTTGGAAAATCTTTAAAAAAACCGCTCTCTTATTTGTCTGTTTCTTTCCTTTTATACTCTCCCTTCTTCTCCTCTTTTTTTATTTTTTTTTTATTTTTTATTTTATCCTTATCCGTTGCTTGGTCCGCTTCATTTTCTTCTCCATCATCTGCTATAGTAGGTGCTGTCCTGATGTAGTTGGACAGCCTTCTATCCCATCAGGCTCTTCTTTTCTCAAGATTATGGTGAACAAAGTATTTTGGGGCTTTTTGTCTTATTCTGATCAGCTATCTGTTGCATTAAATACAACTGCGTCAGGTGGGTTATTGTGGATTTATCAAGAAGATCTGGAAAGCATCCTCGGATATTCACGCATACCTCGGAAATAATTTTTGGTAGCTCGAAATCATGGACTGGCGTGGGCAGTATAGTCAATAAGTTTTCACCTTGGATGACTTTAGTGGTTTATTCATGTCCGGATCCAAAGTAATGGGTCCTATTGGGTTGAGTTCCGAGGTTAGAGACCTTGGGGAGGTCTCCAATGATTTCCTGTTCATCTTTGGTCCTTACTTCGGGATATGTTCCCTTGTTAGGAGGCTTCATATCTCGGAAAGACTCGTTATGGGCCCGTTCTAATCTGAGGTCCAATGCTTATTTGGGTTTTATGTGTCATCTCCCTACACTAATACTGCATGAAACTAATAAAACAATTAGAGAAGTGAAAAGAAAAAGGATTTTTTTTTTTTTTTTAAAAACCTACCAAAACTCATTACGATTTAGGAGCCAACCATGGTAAACTAATCTTCATTTTAGTGGAAGCATAATTTTTTTTCATGCGTGGTTACACCATTTTTTTTTTTTTTTGCTGCGTGCTTTTTTATTTTTATTTTTTTAATGAATAGTGAGTAGAGAGATACGTTGCTGTAATTCTTTCTATAAATACTAGCGTCATCATACGCATTTCGCTCGTAGAATGAGTCTTTTTTTAATTTTTTTTTTGAAGGTTTAGCCTCATAAATTTACATTCATAACTAAATTTTCTACAAAGGTCATAAAGTTATCTTTATTCACAGTATATGTAGTTGAGAAAAGTAGAATATAAATTTTGTTCAGAAGCTTACTAATTTTGACAGAAAACTCTTGACCATTGAGAAGAATTAAGTATATGAAACAAAGAATGTGGAAGAAAATAGTGTCCATTATAAATAGGATGAAAGAACGAAAGGAAACTGAAGGAATATTGTGAATTTGCAGTTTGAGTTACCACACGTTCGAAAGGGGAAAAGAAGAACAAATGGAAGATGATTTTATTTTTAAGGAAGTTGCAATTGGTTTCTGTATGAGTTTTTTTTTTTTTTTTTTTAATGATGTGACATGGGTAGTGTTAAGACATATGTGGAGATTGTTAGAGACATATGTTATGTAAATTGGCTAATTCTTTGACAAAATGCACTTTACTTGTAATTGGGTAGATATAGGATGGGTTTAGTACTTTAAGAAACATGTTGTTCAAGCCAAGTATTAAAGCCATGAAGATTGGACCAAGAAACAAGTGAAGAAAAGTTGTTCATTAAAGTTGAACAAAAGCTGGACAGAATCTCGACAGAAAATCTATCAAGATCTATTAAAGCTCAACAGAAGCACGACAGAAAATCTATCGAGATCTACGAAATCAGAATTTCCAGATCTGATTTTCGGCCCATGCTGACATGTATGTGTAGGGTTTCTTTTCTCACAGCCCTAGACATATATAAGGCTTATTTTAAAGGCCGTCACATAAGAGAGAAAAAAAAAATGAAAAATGAAAAAAGGAAAAAAAATGAGAACACATGCAAAAAGTGACCGAGTGCCTTATTCTCTCTCTACAAAAAGTTACTACGTCTTTTGCGCCTTAGGGTTTTGTAACCAAATGTTTCTTGATCTTCATTGGATGAAGTGAATAACTTTGCAACCAACAATCTTCTTCAAGTTGGTGAATTAGTCACGTATTGGGATCCGTGCATCATTGGTTAGTCACGTACTGAGATTCGTGCATCAAAAGGGTGGCGTTTATATATTAAAGAGTTCAGAAGTTCTGAAGCGGTAGAAGGTTTCTGCTGTAAGTTCATCTACGGGGATTGTATAGTCTAGGGATAAAAGTTTTGTACAAGATCTGAAACTTCTCTTTACTATAGTGGATTGCTTTTCGGGAAAGATTCCCTCTAGGTTTTTTACTATGAAACTAGTTTGTTTCATTGGTTTTTCTAGATCATCATATCTTGTCTTATTTATTATTCCATTGTACATAATATTGACATGATGTTGATGCTAGTTTATTTTAACAAGGTTATTCATAATAAATCTAATTAGCAACTTGGGTTTAAAAACTTGTTAATTTTATCAACCGGGGTCTAAATTTCCTAACAGGCAATTTTTTTTTTTTTTTTTTTTTTTTTTTTTTTTAAATAGAACTTGAAAAAATAGGAAATGTGGTGTGGTTTTTTTTTTTTTTTTTAATTTTTTCCTTTTTGGATAGAATTTGGGAATTGGGATAGGCTTTGTTTTTAATAGAAAACGTTCTGTGGTTGTTTTATTTTGATAGAAGGTGAGGTAGGTTTTTTTTTTTTTTTTTTTGTGATATATATATATATATAGGATTTTTGTGGCAAATCTTGGGTAGGAACTTTGTATTTATCTATTTTTTAGTGGAGAGTTTTTACCAGTTTTCACTTTTTTGTTTTAAATTTTTGTCGATTTAGGGTTTTAAGATAGTTATGAAATCTAGACCATTAAACGAATCGTACAAGAAAGGTTCAAGGTTTTTAAGGTTAGACCGAGATTGAACTATGATGATAATTTAATTTAATAATTATTTAAAATATAAATAAATTAATTAAATTAGTAAAAACTAAAAATTTGACTAAAATATAGTTAAAATAAATATAGAAATTTATTTTGCATATAAATACTTTTCCACCTAAGATTTATGGTGAATTTATCAGAAAAGAAACGTTACTTTAAATACTAACTAGTACAAAAATTTATTGTAAAAACTAGACTCATTACAAGCACTTTGCGCATGCTATAAGGCTCTTTTTTATTTTTTATTTTTTATTTTAGGTTTAGTGAACTAATATTTAAAAGTGAGATAGAGATAGTGTCCTAATTTTTAGGATTTTGATAAAAGTTTGAAACCCTAAAACTTAGGAACTTTTTTAAAAATAGTAAATTACTCTTTTAACCTGTTTATGTTTTTAAATTTAAAAATTTTCAACTAAAAGACAGAGATATTTTAAAAGGTTTAAGAATTTGTGTAAGGATATTTTAGTATGCAAAATGATAAATCCTAAACATGGAATCTTGTTATTTATTATTTTATTTTTTTGATATAAAATAGAAATTCTACTATAGCTTAATCTAAGTGTATATATGTGTAAAATTCCCTCCTGGAAACTTGAACCCCGACACTTGTCCAAGCTTGTGGAGTAACCATTTCACCAAAGGTGTGTGGTGAAATCTTGTTATTAATAACATATAGATACTATGAAAATATTGTGTAAAGACATCATTAACCCAATATAAATTTAAAACCTTTTTTTTTATGCCCTTCCTACCAACATCACGTCTGGTCTCATCAAGACATCAACTTCACCCGATAAGTTTCTTTTTTTTAATTTTTTATCTATTTACAGTTTTAATGTCATTTCTTATATTTATATTAATTAAATTAAGGGTAATTTTGGAAAAAAATAACAATTTTCTTCTATTTTCCATTTTGCATGTGGTTGTATTTTTGAATTTTTAACAGTTGGAATAGTTAGTAATATATGGTACGTATAAGATACGGTAATTATACGAACATGTATAACTCGGCATCTTTCATAAAAAGTACATTTCAAAAATTTGGCAGAAATATACGGAAACGGAAAAAGAACAATACGTGTATAGTACAAGTATAATATGTCTATTTTTTATATAAAAAAATGTAACAAAAATACGGAAACATTTTTCGTATAATTTTTTTGAGATAACTACAAATATTAAATCATGTCTAGGTATTTCTGTCTCACATTAAAAAAAAAAATCAAGTCTAGGTAGGTATAATTAAGAGAGAGAGAGAGAGAGAGAGAGAGAGAGAGAGAGAGATGCAAATATAATAATAGGTGAAAGATATATTTTTTTAAAAAAAAAAAAGAAGGTAATAGAGAGCGTAAAATTTATTACATTGAGAGAAATATAGTATTTACAATGAACAACTTTATTGCTGGGAACTGTGAGACACTTAGGCAGAATTTAGAGCATTCAATGGTGCCAAAAGTCAAGTTTTTTAAGGTGTTAAAATAGATAAAATTATTTTTTGAATTACTAAAAGTTTGATTTATTAGAACCTTGATGTGAATCCTCTGAGCATTCACATCAGTTAATGTCCAATGGAAAAAAAAAATGTAGAATTTATATAGTTTTGTCTAAAAATTACCTACATTTGTCTGTGTATAATTATGTAAATTTACAAATTTGCTACAGTAATCGCATAAATTTACATTGATACTATTTATTTTGCATTTAGTTGTTTATTTTTTTTTACGTATCTCGAGGATGGCTGTTATGTGTAAAGAAAGAGAAACAATTGAAAAATGGTAAATTACAATTTATCCACCTGTGGTTTAGTCGAAATTTATGTTGCCTACCTGTGATTTGAAATTTGACATTTTACTCACCTGAGGTTAGCTCAGTTAGATTTCTATAACCTATCTTTGTTAAAAACAAAGCTAAATATGTTATTTTGCTCCACTTTTATATCTCTCTAATCCAAAAACACAAAAAACATAAAAATACAAGATTAAATAAGATCAAAAACTATCCATTGGAACACTTGCATCATGGAATTTCAAACCAGACAACTTAAATTTTGGTCAAACTTTAGATGGATAAAGTTTCAAATTTTAAACCACATATAGACAACTTAAATTTCAGTCAAACCACGTATTGTAAGTTGTAATTTGCCAATTAAAAAAAAAATTGATATTTTAATGAAATATAAAATAAATAATCTAACGTAAATTTTTTCATCAGGTAAAAATCCCCATCTCTTCTCATTGTCTGACATTGCTGCTTAGCTTAACTTAGCTTTCAAAGAGAAATGAAGAAGGTTAGGGTTTAGGGATGAAGGTTGTGAACTGAGTGGAGTGTAGCTGTAGAGAGTGTACCCATGTTTTATAGGATCAGATCAGACAACGTTTGGATCTATTTATATATTGGAGGAAAACAACGTTTGGACTTCGGATATTTTATTGTGCGTCATTAAAGGGATATTTTAACAATGAAATATTTGAAGGATCAAACATTTCCTATTCTTTATGTGTCATTGACATTAATATTCTGTTTTAGCGAGGGTTTGGATAACGCATTTTGCAGCATTAGGCACTGTTCACGCGTTTCAAGCATGGAACCTACAGAATTGTTGCAAACAAATGAAGAAAAACGCAGAACCACAGCACTGTGTGAACAGTGTTTTGCCATTTAAAAAATATTTTGCTACAGTATTTTCAGCAATAAGTTTTCAGTAAAATAAGCGGTATCCAAACAGACCCTTAGACTTTAAAAGATCTCTTATAAGCATGCGTTTGGATTGCAATTAAAATTATAAATTATTTCACTATTTAGCTTATTTTTGCTATTATTCATGACTCCTTGTACTTTTTGGTACTATTCATGACTCCTTGTACTTTTTTGTACTATTCATGGGCTCCACTGTACTATTTTAAGTAACTTTTACCATTATCTACAGTACTTTCAGTAATAAGTTTTCAGTTTTAGCAAAATAAATGGTATCCAAAAAACAAAAAGGGTACGCCCTTTGTCATCCTCTCTTGTGTATAGTTTTAAAATATATATATACATAGAGGGAAACACCATTTTGGTAGCAATCCAATCCATCCAAATTATTTGTAATTTGTAGTCACTTTGGTTCTTACCATCAAATCACAATTTTTCTTGCACTTTCTTGGTAACCAAATACAAAACCACAAATCAAATTTACCATTTTTTTTTTTTTTTGTGGTTAAAGACCAATTTTCCATTAGAGTAGACAGTAGTATCATCTCAACAACTAAAACAAATCCAAAGTTAGACCTAAAATGACTGCAAATTGAGAATAACATGATTCAATTTGATTGCTACTAAAATAAAGTGACCAAATTAACAATTACTAAAATGTAAGGACTAAATTGACTTTGACTCCAAACAAATATAGCCCCAAAATGATGCCTTGTGCTCACCTAGGAATGATAACTTGGATTGAGGTTGCTGGATATATGAAAGTGAACCTCTAGCTAATGTATGAAATTACTTAATTAACCATTTCAATTGATAGTTCATCCATGTTTTAATGGTTGAATATGCAAGTTTAAAAAGTTTAATTAGTGTCTATTTGGCAAAAATTATTTTTGCCAACTTATTTTACTATTCAGTTTATTTTTACTACTATTCAGCTTATTTTTACTACTATTCATAGGTCTCATTGCACTTTTTGGTACTATTCATGAATCCCACTGTACTATTTTAGCTAACTTTTACCTTTATCTACAATATTTTCAGTAAAAAGTTTTCGATTTCACAAAAATAAACGGATCCCAAATAGACCCTTAGTGTTAGACAATTATTTGGAGTGTTCATGCCTTCACGGAACTTTTTTTTTTAGAGAAAACGATAGTAGTATTTTTTCAATAAAATCATGTTGTACAATGAGGAAGAGGAAAGAGAAGCATTCTTTTAACCAAACAATGGCCATATCATCCTCTTTTGCAGTACTAGTCAAAGCTAAGGTAGCACGATTACATCGTAGAGATATACTATTACCATCAAAAGAAATAAAAGAAAAGCTATCTCTAATTAAACTAATGTCCTTAATAATCCAGGCAGCTTCTAAACAACAGGCTCTGTTCGAATTCAAGAGGTCCACAAGCACAACAAAGTTACATTCCACCATCACTTTTAAGAAGCTGGTATTTTGACAGAACAAAAGTGCCAATCTCATCACCGAAGCTGCTGTGCAGAGGGGATTTAAATTTTTCTGCAGACGATGACATGATGCCGCTAAAACTTCACCTTTATTGTTCCTTGTGAGAAAACCAAACCCCACAAAGTTGCTCTTCCTAAATTGAGAAACTGCCAGGTTGAGTTTATGGATTGAATCAGAAGCTGGGGGCTGCCACTTTGCTGACTGAAGCTCAGCAACCCGAGTCTGCTTGTGCTGCAATTCCACAAACTCTAATCGATAAGTATCAGCTTGAGCCCACAAATCCTTGGATGAAGGAATTTTGTTCTCAAAAATCAGCTAGTTCCTGTGGTTCCAAATCAGCTTGTTCCTGCCTTCACGGAACTTTAATATGACATCTACGCATTAGAGTTCTGTGACATATACAATAAAATTTGTATTATATATAAATAATAAATTGTGGTGGGATAAATTTAAATTGCAGCGAATGTCTATTTTTATTTTTATTTTGCTAATGGGGATAGTAGTCAACACCATTGGTCATGATTGCTCATCAATTCCATTAGGTTTTCTTTCTTAAACTTGTAATCATTCCATGATATCAAAAATAAAACTCACATGTTATTTACAACAGACGTCATGACAATAAAAATAAGATTAGACATATGTAATATGCAACTATCTTTCTTTTTTCTTTATTTTTCCCACCTTTAACTTCCTATCATCATAGATGTATTCTACAGATACCTATAAACCCATTAAACAAGCATATTATGCTATCTAATTGAATGAATAAGGAGAAATCTAACACAATTGGGTAGAATATCCTTTGTCCCCAAAATACACACTGAGTATCTTCATTACAATACAAGTATTGTAGACAAAAGGTGCTTAATAATTTATGTAAACACACTGAAACCATATTGCATATTGTCCAGAAATACGAACATAACAATGACGTAGCCATAAAAGGAGTTTAACATAAACAACTACAATCCATTTTGACATAATAAACTAATTCCTTACTAAGAAGTTAAACACTATCAAAAAGCTTTGCAGAATCTTTTCTTTTGCAAAGTTAAAGTCTGTTACTTATTCACAATTCATCATTGACCATGATTGCACAAAGTCCTACAAGAAATTAAGAACTATAAGTGCATTATTGAATAATCACTAAAAGTAGATAAAATAACACTAATTAGTGTAGTAACCATTTAGGAAAAACCTACACCTTTTTTTTGTGTGTGGATAATTTAGAAAAAACCTACACCAATAATTGCAGTTTTTTGGAATTTACATATTAAGAAGCACTCCAAGCCTTTACCACATGAACATGCACACTAAGGGGGATACTAAGGGGGATGGGGGACCAAGGTAAATGATCTAAAGTATAATCCAATGCCAACAATTATATAATAAGAAGATATTTTACTACTTAACAAAGGGAAATTGATTCTTAAAGAAAAAAAGAGAAAAAAAAAGGCAATTGTAAAGAGACTACACTGTTCCAAAAGAAAATATGAAAGTAGAGATATCAAACAATTCATGGTAAGACAAAGAACACAAATACAATATGACATCAACTATATCTTACAACCAAAACAAATATTTGAAAGTAAAGCCAAAGCCTACCAAACAAACCACAAAATACTACTAAGAGTAAAAGTTCGTATCATCCATCAACATTCTGTTAGGCTAAGATACCATTGCAAAGGTTTATGCATAATTCAAGAATAAGATTGGTCTTAGCCAACCATAAGATAAATATACATTGTGATTTAAAACTCAATTGTAACTCTGATTTAGATAAATGCTATTTTTGACATGCAATGTCCAACTAAACGCTAATCATGAACATAGTGATTTGAAAACCTAGAAAGTCAAAATTTTTTACAAGTGCATAATCATGGGATGCATTTAGCTCGACAAATATTGCCTGTGGTGCATTGGTAAGAGATCTTATATGGTATGTTTAGTCTATTTCCAAGTATTGTTATTTAGCTTGTTGGATATCAGGAACAAGCTCCTCACTAGAGATAGATAACTATTATAAGGGTATCACTTGTCTTACGGTTGTGATATCTCTAAGGTACTATGAAACAAGGTTTTGAGTTCGAGTTCAAATGTCAGAGCTGCAGGTAATATGCATATGGAACTAGATAGGTTTAAGAGGGGAGAAAATTCTAAGGTAAGAGTTTATTTCAAAGGCTACTAGAGTTTATTTCAAAAATGAAGCTAAAAGAGGTCACCATAAAATTGCCAGCAAAGAAAAATTTGAGCACACCAATCTATACATTGTAAATCATAAGTGGCAGGAAACATGAACTTCAGAACTTGGTTTGATAAATAAGCTTGCTCAATGTTGATAACCAAGACTGACCACCTTTTTTATTATAAAAGTAATAAATGGATATATTGAAGAAAATTTGAAATGAGAACAAACAATTCGAAGAATACAAGCAATGTAGACAACTATTGCCTTAATATAACCGACAATAACCACAACCTAGATATACTATTTATCTTAAAGATAAAGCCACTTAAAAAGTTAATCAATTAACAAAAATAAAAATTTAATTGAACATTTTCATATCAAACAGTCTATGTTCATTTCTAATGTATAATATGATCAATGTCAAGTATATATAAAGAAAAAAATGAAAATCCAAAAAAAAAAAGAAAAAAAAAGAAATGCATCTAACCTATTTTCCACAGTATGTAATTGCACAGTTGGCAGCTTTATTTATTTATTTTTATTAGTAAGTTACACATGGACCCAATGAGTCTTGAACCATTACCTCACCCTCCATCTAGCACTTATAAGGGGAGGAAGCGCCAGTTGAGCTGGAGCTCATTGGCTACCAGCGCCCACACCATTTAGGTTCAGTAAAAGCTGAATTTCTACAAGAAATGATACCTTTCCAACCCCAAGAGTTAGACGGCTTTAACTGACACTAAATATGCTTTCCCTCCTACGGAACTTAGCCATTAACACCTTGGACAACGAAAAATTTCAATCAGAAATAAGTCCCCAGGACTACTTTGCTGCCAAAGCCTAAATCCATCTTTCTTAGATGAGTAGCTAAAATTCCAGTTTAGTATATGAATTTTCCTGATCCCTACATCATGCCCTCAGAAAAATTCCAAATCCTTTTATCAATAACAGATTTTATTAAAGTTAATCTACCTGCCTAAGACAACAATTTTGCCTTCCATAACTGTGGCTTTTAAGCTACTTTCAACTACAGTTTTAAAATGCTATCTTTTTCTGACCCATATCTAAGTTGGACCCAAATACTTACCAGGTCCATCAGCCTTTTCACCTTAGGAAGATCTAACCCAGGATTTATACTCTATTCATGAGTGTTAGCACTGAAAAACACCTCAGATTTGTCAAAATTACAATTTGTCAGAAAGGTCACAAACTCACAATACCAAAATTTTCAAAACACTATCTTGCATATATCATTAATACCTTGAACAACAGTAATGCAATCATCGCAAACAATAGATGAGAAATAGGATCCAGGCTTCTTGCAATCGTTACTCCTTTATGATACCTTGGAACTACCCCTCCAATAAGGCCAGAGACAAGATAAAGGCAAAAGTGGATTCCCTTACTTTAAGCCACATTAAGGGAAAAGAAATTTAACCAAGGAACCATTCAATACAATTTGATATGAAACTGTACAGATGCATTTCTTAATCAAGTTGATCTGATGAGGACTAAAATTCAATTTTTCCAGCACATCCAAAGCGAAGTCCCAGCTAAGTCCATCATAAGCTTTATTCATATCAACTTTAAAGACTACAAACCACGTTTTCGCCCTCCTAGTCTATCTAATTTTTAGATGATCAGAAATCAATCTCCCTTTAACAAAACCATGGCTGGCAAAAAAAACTAGGTAGCAGTCCCCACAGGTTACACAGGCATGACTCATGAGCTTGGAGATCATGACTGAATTCTAACTTTTTAACTGAAGATAAAAAAAAATGTGTAGGAAATCATGAAATCATCCATTTCATACCATATTATACAATCATTGGAAGAATGTGGTATGAATAAGAGTAATGTCATTGTGAATAGAAAGTCTTAATCTTCACTGAAAAGTTTGGCCTCCACATAGAGAGTGAGTTATAAAAAGCACTAAGATGCAGATTGGTAGTGATAGCACATACAAACATGCACAAAGACCCACACATTCACAAATCCTACTTCGACTTCCAAATTCATACTAATGTAAACCAAGTCTTTATAGGGAAAAGAAAAAAGAAAGAAAAAAAGAAAAGAAAGCAAACTCTGACTACGAAATGAGGGACAAAAAGTCCCTTTATAGTGTTGATGACACATTCATGCATTTCCAACTAGCTACTCAAAGGATATTTAGCAAGAGGCACAACTCCACCGATGCTTTTTTACACAAAAACATTGAATCAAAGAACACTAAGAAAAGCATCAAACGGATTCTCAAATTCATGAGTTGAAGAAATGTATATTTAGCTAAGGGTAATTTTCACCATTCTATTACCTAAAGAAGCACCATTGTTTAGTTGTTGGATGCCTGAATGATTAAGTGCCTTTTCCCAACAAAATCCATGTATTTCGCTTTCACTACTTTCATTATCACACACCAAAAATGGTTCCTTAGAGCACACTACTGTGCAAATGGCTCAAATGCAATAAAGTGGTGTGAAGCCTAATTAATCTGAGACTTCATCCCATGTGGAGATTTATATAACAATAGAGTGGAATCACAAAAGTCAAAGGTATAGGGGTAATATCATCCAATCATTCATTGCATTTTCTCTACAACAAAATAAAATGGTTCCATTTTGATTCAAACCTTATAAACATTGAAATTTCTATTAGGGGCTGGCAAGATGAAATAGAAGGTATGTTATCAATATCAAATTCTAATAAAAAGAACAAAACCCTCAGGTATTTTATCAAATACTTAGAATGAATGTAACAAAAATCAAAATTTATGGGAGGGAGAAGGGGGGTGGCTTTCTAGAGAATATATACGCATCTTCTTGTGTAGCAACTTATTTGATATTCAAGTAGACATTTAAGGAATAAAAAGGACAAAGAAAATAAAAGGCAGAAAATACCTTGATTTTGCCAAGAAGAAATGAAACATAGATCTAATTTGGATTCAGGAAACGGGAATATATAAAATAACATGTTTTAGAACATGCAAAGCAAACATTAACGCGAGAAAGTCTTTTATTTGAGAAACAAAATAAATTAGTAGTGGAAGAGTCCTATAAGTTGGAAAAGGGAGTGGAACAATGACATCACAGTTATGTGCAATGTATAATTGATAGAAAGAATATGGGGAAAGTGACTACACTGAAGTCCAAAAGACCAAACTGAAATCTCTTAATCTTCTGCATTTATCTGATCACTGAAGTGAGATCGCAAATCGTTATTTTGAAAGGAGATGAACAATGTATTTGTAGCTTGGGCAGTGTATCTGGGCTTCGGCTTTGTATGAAATATGGTCTTTGAGTCAAAACGTTTGGCTAATTTAAAACGTCAACCCAATTTTTAGAGAACAAAGAAGTTAATGTGGAAGGCTAAATACAAAATTAGAGCACCATAATGTAAAACCTTATGCTCTACCACATGAGGTCTATGCTTTTATATATATATATATATATATATATATATATATATATATACACATATTGGTTGATTGATTGATGATTCCCTAGAACATCACTAAAGCAGAAGATCCACAAAACAACATCTCTATGCTATTGCCTCTACTTTTTTTAAACTGCAATGAACACTTCAAACAACCTAAAAAGAAAAAAGAAACAGCAAAGCCAAAACTTTAGATTAACAGGACCTTAGATTTTACCATTTTGAGCATTACATGATTCAACCTTCCTTGATAGCTAATTCTTTTTGGTCTCTAAGAGTTGAACCTGAAACACATAAATTGTTTCATCATTGAATTTAATATCATAACCATATAAAAACAACTATAAAATTGATAAATTAAAAAAAAAAAATTGCACAGCATATAGAAATCTCAATCACCTTTGTCTTTTAACTCATAAAGGATTTGAACCTTGACTATCGCAGGACATTTCTCAAGGTCAAGAGTTGCATTGTCTTGCACATCCTGTCCAAATCTAGAAGTTCTCAATAGCAAAACCAAAAATGAGAAGACAGAAAATAGCAAAAACAGTAATTATAGGAGCAATGTGATCAATAAAATAATGTGGTCCAATTTTGTCCCTACACATTTAATTGTCACTTTTGTCCTTCAAATTTTAAAATCGGGGTCCCTCAAATATTAATTGTGTCAATTTCATCCTTAACTTTCAAAATCAAGTCAACTGTATCCTTAAATGTTGACTTGATTTTGTAGGTTGAGAAACAAAATTGACACAATTAAAAGTGGAGGGATGAAATTAGAACCACCCCCCATTGTTAGAGGACCAAAAGTGTAGTTTGTATTGCCAAAAAAAATGTTGTTTTGAATTCAGGTAAGGTTTGGCAGTGAGGGAATTCAGTTTTGAATGCATGCTATCTATGTGGTTTGTTACGTGATGTAGAAAATAAGTAAGAAAAAATGGTCAAGGAGAATCAAAGATAATCATAACCTTTTTTTCCCCCCTATGAATGAATGAATTTTAAAGTAAACAAACTATACAAACAGAGCAAGCAGCTACTAAATAGCTAGCAATTGAAACTAAACTTACAAATAATCAAACTAAAAACCTGCAATTACAGCTATCATACAAGATAGAGAAATGCAACCGCCCTCCCTCTCTTCCAAAGAATTATAACATAAGATGATTCACTAACAATTTTTTCATTCTCATTACAAACTCAACCTAGGCCTTAATCTCTCATCTAATCAAAAGCAGGGTAGCCTCCTCAGACTTTACATTGCTGCTACATGCAAGAGCATTTCTTTGAAGCCAAATATAATAGAGTCCAAATCTTTTGTCCCACTTTTCCTGCTCCACTCTATACTCCACCAATAGAAGCCTGCCACGTGTTAACATAATTAATTAAATACTATCATTATTGACTTATTAATATTATCATTATTAATTAATGGTAGTATTTAATTAATTAGGTGAATACGTGGCAAGCTTTTATTGGTGGAGTATAGAGTGGAGCAAGAAAAGTGGGACAGAAGATTTGGACTCAATATAATAAACCACCATAGACCAAGCAAGTTTGCATATGGTGCTTTCAAAACTTTTACCCTTCAACCTATCCATACCCCACAGAACCACTTAGCACAAGCGCTATATAATTGGGATTTTATTAAACATCATGACTGAACTTGCTCCCATAGTCTCTTTGAGAGAGGACACTCAAAGAACAAGCGGTCCTACTCTTGAGGCAGCTCTTGCAGAAGACACAAAAAACATCACCATGATAGCCCCATTTAAATGGCCTGTCTTGAGTGGAAAGCTAGATCACTTTCTACCACTTCATTTCAGGAGATATAGTTCTTAGTTACTCCTAAGCTTATTTACAGTAGAACTGCAATGTTATGTTGTTTATTCTAAATATGATTAATCTCAATGCCTTCTACCCACAACATGGCTCAATGCATTATTTTATCATTCTTCAAGTAGAAGGGAAAATAGAATTGCACCTAATGAAATCAAACATTGTAGGATATTAAGCAATTACATACCAACTGCTGCTAAAAGGGAAGAAGAGTCAATGTCTATTGATAATAATAACAATATTAATAATTAATAAATAAATGAAATCAGGAAATCTTTCTCTATAACAGATTACAGTGATATTATCTTTACCATCACTCCACATTCATATATCAAAATCTGAAGATTAAAAAAAAATGTTAAGAAAAGTTACCAAATCTATACCTTCAAGTTGACTTACAGCTCACCCAACTTCTATATATAACTGCAATATCATCTTGAATCTTCATTAAAGTTGAACTCAAGGTTTTTTTTTTTTTTTTGGTTGAAAAGTAATACTATTCACATTCAGCATACATAACAAATGTATACAGTATTTTATAAATAATAATTACAAAGCCTAGTAGCTTGATTTACATATGAATGAACCTTTAAATTTAGAGAAAGAGAGAAGAAAGTGGCAAAGGCACACAAAGATATAACTAAAGAAGGCAAGCAAATGTATACAATATCATCCTGGCATCAAGGTTGCTTTCAGATGGAGGCATATTTCTTCAAAATTCGATTAATATGTCCTAATTTTCTTTGATGATGGATACAGATTGGAGTTGGAATCATCGTTGACAAAGGTAAGGGTAATTGAAAATGAACACAAATCAAATACATCATTAAATACCAAACCCGGCGAACCTAAAGGCAAGAATACTCACCAGAATACCACCGCGCACCCTTGGTGCAGTGGTCACTCTACAAGTATAAATGCTTGTGGGGTGTGGAGGGCAAAGGTCGGGGTTCAAGTCTCCAAGAGGGAGCTTCACACACATATACACTTAGATTAGGCTAGAGTAGAAATTCTATCTTGTATCAAAAAAAAAAAAAAAAATACTCACCAGAATAATGATCACTAAAGCTATACCTAAAATGAAAAAAGAAATAACTAAGCTAAACCTTTAGACTGATTGGACCTTTTAAGATTTTACCACACAGAGCATTACAAGATTCAACATGCCTGGATAGATCTATATCATTTTGGTCTCTGAGAGTTGAACTTTAAACACCTAAATTTTTTTATCATTAAATTTAATATCTTAATAGTAAGATACATTAAATAAAAATGCAAATATAGATATTAAAAAAAAAAAAAAGGAATTGCAAAGCTACTGTTGAAATCTCAATCACCATTGACTTTTAATGCTTAAAGGATATGAACCTCAACTGTTGCAGAACATTCCTTAAAAGGTGCATTTTCTTACACTTTCTATCCAAATCAAGAACTTCTCAACAATTAAACCACAAAAAAGAACATAGTAAATGGGGAAAAAAAAAAAAAAAAAAAAAACTATAACCATAGTAGCAATGTTATCAATAAAAAAAAAGTTAATTTAGTTAGGACATTAAGGTTTGCCTGCAAGGGAATTCAGGTTTGAATGCACAATTTCGTTGTAAATTGTTTGGATCCATCCATATATATGTATATGGATATATTGATATAAATATATATATATATTTATATATAAATGTACTTATATACAGTGGCTCATGTGAACATGTTGGCTGCTCATAGGTGTGATTCAGTCATGGCCGACTCTGATTCAGATCACAATGATAGTGATGTCGAGCTTGAGATTGCCACAGCGTACGTTCAATTTTGTATAGAGTATGTTCAAAAGTACTACATGAGTAAAAACTAAGTGAGAAAATATAATCAAGGTCCTTAAGGAAACTCATAGATAACTGTAACTTCTTCTTCTTTTCTTTTCTTTTTTCTTTTTATTTTTTTTAAATTTTATGAATGAATGAATTTATCAAAGAAACAAACCATACAAACAGCAAAGTCCAGCAGCTAAAAGCTACAACATCTAACAACAAAAACAGAGCAAGCAGGAAACTAAACAGAAGAAAAAAGTTAATTTAGTTAGAATGTTATGGTTTGGCTACAAGGGAATTCAGGTTTGAATGCACAATTCCGTTGTAGATTGTTTGGCAAAGTAAAAACTAAGTGAGAAAATATAATCAAGGTCCTTAAGGAAACTCATAGATAACTGTAACTTCTTCTTTTCTTTTCTTTTTTTTTTTTCTTTTTTTAATTTTATGAATGAATGAATTTATCAAAGAAACAAACCATACAAACAGAAAAGTCCAGCAGCTAAAAGCTACAACATCTAACAACAAAAACAGAGCAAGCAGAAAACTAAACAGAAGCTGCAACTAACCTTACAAAGATTACCCTCAATTACGCCTATGATCAAAATCAGAGAAATGCACCCCCCCCCCCCCCCGACAACATGACTATTCAATAACAACCTCAAACCAGGTCTTAAAGATTCCTCAGACTTGACACATGGTACCAGGAATCCTGGGATTTTATTAGTCACCGTGACTTAACTGCCATAGCCTCCTTGAGAAATGATACTTGTTGGAATATGGTTATATGATTAAATTGACCATTTTATAATAGCTTAAACTTTTGAGAGAATTGGTAACTTAACATGATAATATATTACGATACAATCTCAATATCATCATGAATCTTCAACCAAGTTGAATTCTCATTTTTCTTTTTTCAATCAAAAAGTGACAATATTTACATTCAACATAGATAGAAAATGTTAAACATTAAGAAATGCATTCACCAAAGAATAAAAAAAATGGACAAGAAAAACAAAAGGCAAAATTTGAATATATAAGAATATGGAACAGAATCCAACCATAAAAATCAAGAAAGAGAGAAATAGGACCTTAGTGGTAGCCATAGAGGTCTTGATCTATTCAAGAGCACAAAGGTTATTGATATGTTTCGAAACATCGGAGGAAACAACCTTGAATCTTACAGGGCAAACAAATCATATCAATAAAAGACAGATATAATAAAAACAGAACACAAAATTGCAAGGTGGAAAAAGATCTTGAGCTTACCAATTACTTCAACAGCAACAATGCTAACCAGCTGCATTAAAATAAATAAATCAAACAAATCAAACACATTTTATAAATAATAATTACAAAGCCCAGCATCTTGATTTCCCTTTGAATAAGCCTTTGAATTTAGAGAAAAAGAGGGAAGAAAGTGACAAAGGCACCCAGAGATGTAACTAAAGAGGGAGGCATACCTTGGCAAAGAATGGTGTCCTGTGTCCTTGGGGACCATGAAAAAAGGTTGATATTCTCCTAAATCACAATTCTATGCTGTCTCCATTGTTAAAAAATGAGGAAGAAGAGACTGAATAAGGATAATGAAGAAGTGAATGTTTAGAGAGGCTTCTTCTTTAGCCTAATCCTGCCACATGGACAGGGTTGGAGGAGAGCTCCGCTTTCTACTGGGCTTCGCCATTTGTGTCAAATTCAGAGTTGATTTCTTTTTTGCTGTCGAAGTCAGATTCCGACACGACCAGAATCTCCTCCTTGGCTGAAAACCCCATTGATCTAGAAACGAGGAAGACCCACAACAGATGCATTCTACATAGACTCCCAACCATTTTATGAAATAAAAGCGATTTCGACAAATCACAACATAGTACAACATGCCTTGGAAACCTTCTTGAAAAACTCTAGCAAAACGACCCAAAAATTGTCTTGACTAGTTATTTTTTTCCACCATGTCTTTGGGTATTCTTCTTTAGCCTTTTGAGCAGGATGTGTTGCTCTAACTTGACCATCCTTACAATCCACTTTGGTTTTCCAATTTTAAAGATAAGATATCCCATCAACGTTCCAAATATCACTCCACATCCATAACCCATTGATACAGCTTGCCAACCAAACCCATTTTCATTCTCTAAATTGTCTTCTTGTTGTAAGGTCAATGGTGGTGGTTTCTTTGCCTCATGGTTGTTGCACATTCTTGACAACGGAAATCCACATAATCCTAGGTTTTTAGCGTATGAATCATTATCAAATGTATTGAATTGCTTTCCTGAAGGTATGTGTCCTGTAAGTTGGTTATGTGACAAATTTAAGACTTCAAGCCATGGTAAATTTGCCATTTGCCCAGGAATCTCCCCAATAAGCTTGTTGAAAGTAAGGTCTAACCATTCAAGATTTTTCAAATTTCCAAATGATGATGGAATATAACCTGTAAGGTTATTGTGAGAAAAGTTGAGCCCCTTGAGTGATTTTAGTCTCCCAATTATCTTTGGCATTTCTCCTCTAAAACTATTGTTTGAAAAATCAATAGTCGTGAAGACAGTTTGGATTCTCACCAACTCAATATATGACCCTTTCATCATCACATTCAAAGAATCTTGATAATACCCCTCTCCCATATATTTCAACGCAACTTTTCCTTCATCCACATTTGTCATGGCTTTCAAAAATTTGAAATATTCTATTGGCAAAGGACCATTAAACTCATTGTTAGAGATGTCAAGGATTCGCAAATTTGGGAAAGGAAATTTGGTCTTAGGATTGCCTATACGACCTTGAAATTCGTTGGATCTTATGACAAGAACCTGTAAATTTAAAAGACCTTCCAACCAATAAGGGAAGGTTCCGTTTATCTTATTACATCCAAGATCTAAAACTTCCAAGTTCCTACAATTTGCCAAAGATCTTGGCAATGACCCTTCCAATTGATTGCCATTAAGGTTAATATTCCTAAACTTATTTCCCTTGGAAAATGTTGTAGGGATGGTACCACGAAGGCTATTCATTCGCAAATCCAACACTGAGAGGACATTAGAGTGTACCACACATTCAGGAATCACACCACTTAAGTTGTTATGAGACAAGTCAAGAACGACAAGGGAACTTGCATTGCAAATTAAAGAAGGGATTTCTCCAGTTAATTTGTTATTGGAGACAAACAAATATTTCAAACTAAGAAAACTTAGAGTGGAAAATGGTCCTTGAAGCAAGTTGTCATGAAGATCAAGAAAATATAATGAATCCCTCCCCATATCCCCCAACCATTTTGGAACTTGACCATAAATTCTATTCTTGGAAAGGTCTAAGAGTTGTAATGTTGTTGCTATTCTTAAGAATATTGGGAATTCACTAATGTTGCAAGAAGACAAGTTCAAACTGCTAAGATTGGGCAAGGTATAGGTGACATTATTGTTGATGCTAACTAAGTTATTTGAAAAATCAAGAAACTCGAGATTTTTGAGCTTTGAAAACATTTCTAACTCCAACATAATACTCAAGTTATTTGATGAAAGAGATAGATAAGTAAGGTTAACAAATCTAGATATTGACCTAGGTATGGAGCCATGTAGCTTATTATAACCCAAATCAAGATGCTCCAATGAAGTGGACTTGAATTCACCAATCTCACCAATGAATTGATTACCATAAAGACTTAACGCCACCAAAGAGGGCAAATTGAACAACCAAGATGGCAGTGTCCCATTTAGGAAATTTGAACTTAAGTAGAGATCTTTTAGATTCAAAAGCTCACTTACGTGATTAGGAAGGGGCCCAATAAGTTGATTGCCGTCAA